>NW_019381519.1:1473866-1493410 GCF_000648655.2 Copidosoma floridanum
TGATGATGCCAGGGGAGGGGAAAAAAAAAAAACAAAAAAAAAAAAACAAAAAAAAACATTTGTTCTTTGTATCTATTCTGAATTATAATTTTTGTTTAATATACTTAGCTATCTTAAGTCGGGAGGAAGTGTTGGCATGTACGACTTTTCAATAGGCAGTATATATAGTGTGTAAGACAGCGCCACAGGCAAGGTGATACTTGCGGGCCCTACAGTCAGTACAGTGCAAGCTACCGTGCCTTCTACACCTCTCGTCAGCTCTCTTTATTGTCTTTGTCAGTTTTGTCAGTAGTAAGTCTGTAAACTGTATCAAGTCTGATGTGTTTTGCGTTGATCGGCAGTTGAATTGAATAAACGTTTTGTTCTTTTATGAAATAATCGTTTTTATTACGCGCACCCCTTTTACTCACACCTCTTCACAATCAATGTAACATGTGTACAGTGAAAATTTCTATGACCATCTACACATAGTAAAATAATGTGTCCCACCAGCTGTCATTCACATTAAACCGCAACACATTTGATAGGCTTTTAGAGTAGACTTGTAAAAGAATTGTAAAATGGAACAAACTCTTTTTTGCTTCATATTATATCTAAAAAAGTCCTTTTAAATCAGTAAAAAAGTGTGAGTGTAGCCCACATTTATATCATTTTTACCTGTGATTCATCCCTCAAGTTTTGTTGTAACTCAATCACTACGGTTTAGCACAAATTTATTAAATCGGGGGAGAAAATTATTAATTAAGTTCAAACAGTCTTACATGTAGATATCCTTTGGTGAAAATATGTTGATTTGTGTGATGTACGAACCATAAAAAAATGAAGCTTTTGTTAATTTGCACTCATTCTTCGTATTCGCTTTGTTTAATGAGCCAAAAGCCATATTGCGTTCAAGTTCAGCACTGGTCATCTGCTGCTAGGCTTCCTTAATGAGGCAAACATTCACTTGTATATAAAACTCGGAGTGCTTAAATTTTGTGGTTTATCCTTGTTTTTCGAAAATTGAGGTAATAATTTTTAATGCCCTAGTTTTTATAAAACTGAACATGTAAACTATGGGTAAAAATATCTCATACTGGCTACGTCAGCAATGAATTTTACACAAGTTGTGTTATGATTTGTGTATTCTGTGTTTCAATTCTTTTTTTTAAAGTTGGGAGCATAAAAAAATAATTTATTTCCCAATAGTACCTACATGTATTAAATAAAATTTTGCATTAGAATTTTAGAAATTTTAGTCATAAACATAATGTGTACAAAGCACAAAAGCTTAATGAAGATGCAAAAAATAATTATTACTTAATAAAAATTTAAATTTTGTTCGTAAAAGATGCATTAATCATATAAGTAAATAAATTTTTTTTTTAATATTATACATTCAAGAATTTATTGCAAAGATTCAATAACAGTTGTAGATATATATAACTAGCAATGGCCTTACAGGAAATTAATGAAGATATTTTAGTATGGAAAAGTATACTATAAAGTGATTTTGTTTGAAACATTAAGTTTTACCAATTAGTATCATGCGTATTATGTACAAACTACAAGCTCTATATGTATTTTAAATTCTGATGCATTACCAAAATCATCTCCATGTTAATACATCGTTATACAAGAAAAACAACTTGTATTGACAAGATTTTGAAGTTTGAACTGAGTATATAGTTGATAAAAAATAAATACTTGTAAACATCTGAATAAATGATTTCATCCCAATAAATATTTTATCACACAAAACTATTATTGTTTTTTTTATTTATTCCATCATAGTTGTTCTTTATCAGTTAAGAGGAAGTTTTTTTTTAAAAATTAAAAAAAGTATGATAAAAAACTATTTAGTTTTTCTGCACATATCGGTTTATTTAGGTGTATATAACAATGTCTTAAGTATTCTAAAAAATTAACCCTCTGCTTCACTTTTTTTATCAACAATAGAGCGAAAAAATTGGGATTTTTTCCAGTTTATTTGTAATATCCTCTCTGATGCATAAATTGGTACCTATGGTCATTATAAAAGTTGTAGAGAATTTAATAATCTACAAAATGAGACGTGCAGTGATATCTTACATCTAATTTTTTTTATTTTATACCGGGTTACCACGACAGCCTACTTGGCCTAGTCGCGGGGGCCACCTACTCACCACCTATGTGTGGGGGTGTATTGCCACACGCATCACTAAACCTTTTTCCTCGCATCCTACCTGAATCCATGGGCACAGTGTGAGTATCTCCGGTGGAACACCTTGCCAGTTAAGCTGACACTCTCTGCACCGATGGTGCATCGGGTCCACTCACCACTGTGTAGCCTTTCCCCGGAGAAGACTCCATTATTCCAGGACGTCCACTCCTCGCCGGTTAAGCTGGCGCTCTCTGCCAAAGCATCGGATGCAGGCTAATTAGCATCCCCGAAAAAGCCCCGTGTTTCAGAGGCCACTCCTCGCCGGTAAGGCTGTCGATCCCTGCCCGACGCCTGGCATCGGGTCCGCTAATCCCTACCTATATCCCTAACACTGTTTCGCATTCACCCAGGTCCGAAAACCTGTGGGGCAAGGAAAAAACCCTGGAATTACTGTGAAGAAAAATTCCAAGGAAAAACCCGCCCCGAAACAGCCGGGGTTACATAGGAACTTTTCCCGATGAAAACAGTTTTAAAAAAAATCTGCATTCACCGGGAATCGAACCGACGACCCCTAGAACTGCGTTGTATTAGTAACAATCACGCTTACCACTGAGCCAACGCCGCTCCTTTATCTTATATCTTATTATTTACACGCAAATAACGTTCAAAGTTAAAAAAACGCACTATATTTAAACATCTTATAACTCAAAAATAAAATCATCTTCAAGCGTCTTATTCTCAAGAAATTTTGCTATTATCGACATAAGCAAGTGTAAACAATTTCAAGACGATCGCTTTTTAACTTTTGAGTTATTAATGAGCAAATTTTTTTTCAAGCCTCAAAATCATAATGCATAAAATATTCTGTAATTGTTTAATATAGATTCTACTGGTCTATAAAATTTAAGAAACTGTGTAAGTTTGATATCCCATTGGAATTTTATGAAAAATTTAATACAGCATATCTCATAGCGATTCGTTTAACTGTCATAGTCTTCTACACACGTATTCGCTCCAAGCCGATACTGTGGCTGCGCCCTCCATAGTAGATATTTGACAGAAGTTCATCCACGCAAAGGCCTCATACCATGTAATTGCTTGTGATTGGCAGGCTAGAGAGAGAGAACAACAATCCCCTCCTACAGTTTCCAGTGAGCCTTCCAATCACAAGTATCCATATGCATGTGTGTATGCTATAACCCGTTTTTTTAATTTTTTATTTTTTTCTTTTAAATTCGCGTGTGCATGTTCGTCAACCAATTGAGCTGTAATTTACAGACGTTGTAGCTAAGATCGGTAAGTTTCAATAAAAAATTTTTTAGCGTTATTTGCTGCCCCTTAAGTATTGTTAAAATGCAGTTCATTCGAAGCGTTCTGGCTCAGTGCGCTGGAACTGATGATAGCGCCGAAATGAGGGGAATGGTGGACTAGTGCGGTGGCTCCGAAAGTGCAGCCCTGCAGCAACGGAATGAGTGCCTTCAAAATCAATCAAACATAGAAAAATTATGAATAACTCGGCTTTTCTTTAACCTAAAAAAATCCTTATGTATACAATTGATGGCAGCTTGACGAGATAAAACGAATTGTTTTAATGAAAAAAAAAAGAAATTATCATGGTTACATGGCGTTGAAGGTACTAGTAATGTTTTGGCTACTTTCGAACAATGAAAAGTATACTCATTATTAACAGTTATACTAGACTTGTTTAAAAAACATCATTTGGTGAAGATATCAGGAAAAAAAACTCGTTGAAGTATTACATTAATTTTTTCAAAGGAAGTAAGTTTACTATATTCTAAATATTGAAAAAAAAGATTAAGTTATTCATGCACAGAGCGTAAACTTCATTGAGAGCACGCGGGTTTGTTTGAGTCGAATCGAATTCTGGAATATTGTGGTACTTGAAGAAGTATGTTTGGCGTGCTTATGAAAACTGGCATCAGTACATGTACACATTATCTCACGCTGGCGAAACATGCTTTCATAAATAGTAAGGTGCTATTATTTTTACTACTTTAAATTAATAAAAATGTTTGCGTTTTGCTTTATTAGTTACAGTGAACGGGTAAAAGTAAATCATATTGGCATTTGTAAAAGCTAGGGAATACTTGAAGCTGCAGTCGCTTGATCATTTAAAGGTTACGTTGGAGAACAATCACTATAAAAAATATTTGTAAGTGTTTAAAAATTTTCTATTGCTGTTCGAAGCTGTATTATTTTTTTTACCACAAGCAATCTGTCAAGAGCAATATTGTCGCAATATTATTAACTATTTAAAAAATCCCAACTTACATTTTCACCGTGATTTATATTTTTTGAATATTTTTTAAATATTATAATATGGAAACAGTACAGTAATTAGCTAACTAATTTTTACTTATTTATCACACATTCTGTAATAATTTTATTTTATTTTTAGGCGAGGTTTTGGTAATAGGAGAATTTGACGAATGGTGTAAAAAATGTGTCCTATGTGACAAATATTTTGCAAACTCAGAAACAAGAACATCGAAGAAAATGGACATAGGTAATCTCATTACAGCAATTAAAAAAATAAAGGATAGCAAGTATGTGTTTCTCAAACAGCGTCAGTTATTTGTTGTTGACGTTTCATGCGCAACAAATTATTATTACACCTGTGCGGAAGCCTTGCCATCCCAAGCCGCTACTTCTTCAAGACAATCAACGGGACTTCTGGTTATGAGAATCTTTGTTATGTGGGGTGAATGCATCTGACACGTTTATAAAATCATAATTGAAAAAATCAAAAAATTCACGAATAACGACTCTTAAAGTTTAAACTCTGATTTTAAGCTGCATGTTATCAATTTTGCAGAAAATCGCTCAGATGCCAAAAGTTTTTAGATTATACATCGGTTTGAATCCGTTGAAAATTTGGATGAAGCAAACGCTCGATATCGTGATTCTTGCTATCATAAATATCTATTAGATACTCGATAATCTGATGCTGTTTAATGTGATGAAAACTCTGCAGCTGTTAGGCATATATATACTTACATATGTGCTTATCAAGAGGAAGGTCGATTCCCCATAGTTGATATTTTAAAATCGGTGGAACCTAAGAAATGGGCTTATCTTAAATATTGAAAGTTAAAGTCATATCGTCTATTAATAGATATTATTTTGTTTTTTTCCTATTATTATAATGTGTTGATGTAAAAAAAGGCCAATTTATTCCAAATCACATTTTAATATTTTGTGTAATTGCAATTCATAATATATTTTTGATTCGTTCATGATAAAAAAAAAAAATTTTAATATTTGCTTTTTTCTAGCCTATATTATTTACTAATAAAAAGAAGTATTTGTAAAAAATTATGTTTTTAATATAAAAATATGAAATGAAGATTATTTAGTAGGTGAGAAAAAAAGCTACTTTTTCATCAGAAATAAACAAAAACCACAGAGTTCAATAACGTATTCTTTAATGTTTCACGTCTGTTGGGGGTCCCAAAACCCACACCTGGATTTTTTTGTTAATAATGTTTTGTATTAAAATCAAATCCAGTCTTATGTCTTTGTTTGATATATTCCTTATCTATATGATTTTCTCAAACAAGTCTGGCATAAATGTTAATAATGAGTATGATTTTTTACTGTTCACGAGCGGCTAAAAAGTCGAAAACAACTTAAATGCTATTTGACAATCATAAATTATTTTTTTTATAAAAATAATTATAATCATTCGTTTTATCTTGTCTAGCTATCCAAAATTGTGTACAAAAAGATTTGTTAGGTCAAAGAGAAGCCGATATATTGATAATTTTTAAAGTTCAATTGATTTTTATGTCACTCGTTTGATTGCTGCAGGGCTGCACTGTCCTAGCCACTGCACTAGTCCACCGTTCCTCTCACTCAAGTGCTGTCACCAGTCCCAGCACACTGAGCCGGAATACTTTGAATTGACTGCATTTTAACAATAGTTAAAGGGCAGCAAATAATACTGAATAAGTTTTTATTGAAACTTACTGGTCTTAGCTGCAACATGTGTAGATCATAGTCTATTGGTTGATGAACAAGCGCTCATGAATTTAAAAAAAAAAAAATTATCTCGGATCCTGAGCAGGCAAAAATTTTTTTTTTTTTTAGATTGTAAAAATAGCAGCTTTTCATTCATAAATGAGTGGAAGCTCTATTTACAAAAATAACAAAGTTATATAGATTAATTCGCTCCAAGCCAATGTTGAGGCTGCGCCCTCTGTATCAGATATTTGACAAAAGTTCCTGCATTGAAACAAATGGCTTATAGCATACACACATGCATATAGATTCTTGTGATTGGAAGGCTCACTGGAAGCTGTAGGATGGAACCGTCGTTCTCGCTAGCTTGACAATCACACGTCTCCACGTGGTAAGAGGTTCTTGTTTACATGCAAGAACTTTTGTTAAATATCTACTACGAAGGGCCATCTTCTGCATCGACTTGGAGTGAATACGTGTGTTGGAAACTATGATTGTTGAACGAATCTTTATAAATTCGATTGTATTTAATTTTTTTGAAAAATGCCAACAGGATGTTAAACTTTAACAGTTTCTGGAATTTCGTAGACCAGTAGGATCTAAATTAGACGCTCACAGAAACTTTTATGCAATATAATTTTAAGCTTTAAAAAAAAAATTTTTTCTTGCTAGTTACTCAAAAAGTTACAAAGCGATCGTCTTGCAATTTGTTACACTTGTTTATGTCAGTAATAGCAACATTGTCTGAGAATGTGATGCTTGCAGATGATTTGATTTTTTGTTCAAATTAAATAATGAAAAAACGCCATTTTTTATCTTTAAACGCTATTTGAGAGTAAACAATGACATATAAATTATTGCTACACTCCTAATTTAGAACATCATGAAATTCTCTACAACTTTTCTACAGACGATATTCATCGATTCATACATCGGAGAGGAGATATTACCGAAAAGCAGGAAAAAACCTTAATTTTTTTCGCCTTATTGTTAATGAAAAAAATAAAGTGAAGTGTTTAATTTCCAGCAAACTTCGGACATTGTTTACTAATGTCTCATAACTAATAAACCAATTTTTGCAGAAAAACTGGATTGAGGCGATGAATGCCACTTTACTTAATTTTTTCTGTCTGATGTCTTGGCTATTAGAACATTCTTGTTTTAAAAATCTTGTTTAATTAATCAAAGCATTTGAATAATACACATATATTATCTCCATTATGTGGGATGATTCGTAACAAATAAATTTCAGAAAATCAAGAAAACGACAAATGTTATTGTTGGAAATGAGAGCGACCGACAGTAGGCCCGGCTTTTGTGTACATTGTGTACACTTGTAGTCTCTGTCGGCTCAACGCTTTGTGCGTGTGCGCTTGGTCGACTTGGCGCTCTGCAGGTGTGTGTATGTGTATTCACGCGGCAAGCTTTGTATACTGTAAGCGCCAGATTATACTCAGCTCTAGTCGAAGATAGACTCTCTTAATTAACGTTGCCAAACTCTAGCATTCAAAGGTGCATACATCACCTTGAATTCTAGTGTAAATCTTTTGATTAACTCTCTCAATACAGTGGACAAAACTCAGTTGTGCAGTGCAGTGCACTTAGTGCTTTGTTTAAGTTGCTCACTGCATAATCTGCAGACCAGCTCAAATAGTTAATTTCATCGAACTACCAGTGATTATCAACAGCAAGACTCAGTGAAACTCTTGTGTATTTCCACAGACAGTAATTGTGTATTTCTACAGACAGTGGTTTTTAGTTAATCAATATTTCAATCAGTTATACTATATCAGTGCTTTCATTTTCACATTTATTCGTGTAACTTTCAAACTCTCTTGCGAGCTCAAGGCCAGTGCGTGTTTACATATTGTGTTATTCAACTTGACTCTTTTCTTTCTACATTCTTCGCCTTTAAATATTTCAACAGTTCATTGCTTTAAGACTATAGACATTATTTCTTTTCTCCTGTATTATTTTGACCTTTACTATTTTTGTGAATGTTAACTGTGATTTTTCTTGGCCTTTGAGTGACATTAAAATTTGTTATTTTATGCTGTTTAATTTTATTGTGTTTTGTTGTGTCTTCCCAATCACCCTATCCGAGCCTAGTGTGTGCTAACGCATACGCCTCGAACAGTTATTTTGTTAATTGTAACAAGTTTTTGAACAACGGATGTTAATTAACAACATGTTACTTGAGAAAAACTAGAATGATGGGTTGCCGTACTGCAATAGCGTAGTGCCAAGATTCCTAAATATAAATTTTGTACCGAAATAGTATGCAACCATTCCTAGGTAGTGTGTTACACTGCTGTACGGATTTTGCGCAATTTACTACAAGCCTTGTATTATTTTTATGAAATAAAAGTAGAAATAGAAGATTGTCTGGTTTAGTTCGAGTTTGACACGCTGCATTTTTATAAAATTTCTCTCTTTCTACTGTTTGGTCATCAGTTGAAATCATATAATTTAATACATTACTACGTAATTCTAAAAGTATTTACCTGGTTCTATATTATAAACCTTCACTAACGCAATTTTGAATAGGCACATAACTACACAATTGTCTATCAAGTTTGATATATAATCTAGGAGGGACTTATGGTGGTGATTACGTGTTAAGATACTTAGGTAATACCACATCATCAAAAACAGATGTATCACAATTTTCTGTGTTATCGACGCATCTTCACATTGTTTGTCACTTCATTCAGTAAAGAGGTAATCTTTTTAATGATTTTATTAGGTAAGCATTTCTTTGATACAATACTGCAGAACTCATTGCTTTTCTAAAACGCTTCGAACATAAATTTAATCGTTCATACCTTCTACAGTGTCCAATTCATGTGCTGCAAAACCAATATCAGAAAAATGAGCTAAACTAAGTTATCTTGAGCATCGTTCATTTTTTTATCTTGTGTTCTGCATCATTAGAAACTCTGTCAAAAATATCAATGTCGAATCAACGCTGAAATAAGTCGTAAATTACAATGTTGACTCTATCTTGTTTCCATGTTTAAGCACTACTGGTATAGCATTGAATCAACGTTGACATATTATTAACTTGACAGTAATAAAATTATAAGCTTTTAAAAAATTTATTTGAATTAAAACTGTCATGCTTACATAAAAAAAGCTGCACATTGATTTAACATGGGATCAGTGCAGAAGCAACGATGTAATTTATGACTGATTTCAGGGTTGATAATTTTGGTTGGGAAATGCATGTTACCTATAGTGATAAATACTTTTCGTCGTTGCATTATTTATAAGTAAATTTACATCACTCCAATTAGGTTTCATCCTTGTATCATTAAAAATGCAGACTATTTTATCCAGTACCAATACAACTATTATCTAGACGTTGTTTATAGGCTAATTAAAAGTACTGAGGTTCATTTTCATCCTTGCATTATAAAAAATGCAAGTTATTTACAGTGATTGAGATACTTTTTATTTTTGCATCATCTGTAAGTGAGTGTACATTGAAGCTACTGAGTTGGCAAGTAAGACACTAGAGATAAGAGCCTTCAACCAAATGAATTATGGTATTCTGCAGATATTTTTAGATGACAAATTTTTTTTTATTTGGTAGTTTCATGCATTTTGCCATGCGGAATTATGTATGGCATTACCCCTCCATAATTCCTTACGTAAAGCCGCATGTTGAATTACATGTAATGTCGTATGGGGTTTGTGAAGTTATTACATGTAGAATTTTGTCATCCTTTTTTCAGGTAGGTTCTCTGTAGCCCCCCTGAGTTAAGGTTGCCAACTCTCTAGCCTCATACCAAAGTTTTTTTTTCATCCTTGCATGATTTCTAGGTCTATTTACATTACCAAATATCCTTGCATTCTTGTATCATTAGAAAGTGCATATTAACTTTTGCTTCCTGCATTATTGATAAATAAATTTACGGTACTAGTGTTTGTTTTCATCCTTGCATGATTAGCTTTTCATTTTATAAGTCAGGGTACTTTCACATCTTTTGCTTTGAGATCGTCTTTGAAACAGCCAGTCAGACACATTTTAAGGAGGTCCTTCTGTAATTCTAGATAGCGATGCCTTGTAATTTGCCTCCACTTTTTCATGAGGAGATGCGCTCTTTAATTACTCTTTATAGTCTGCACTCTAATATTCTTGCAATTTAATTATCCCATCACATGAGTTCATTCTTTGTTTTTAATATGGCTGCACCCTATAAGCCGTCTCCTTTTTAAAATATAATTTGAAGTTGCGTTTTAAACGAATTTTTTTACAAATTTTTTCCAGGATGCGTAGAAAGAAAGTTACATTCTATTTTAATCCACTGATTTTGTTGAATCATACGACACCATTTTTTTTTTTTTTTAATAAATGTGTTATTTTTTTCAAGCATTTTTTAATAATACAGCAAGAGAAAAATTAATTGAGATGCAATTTTAAAAAAAAGTGTTGAAAAAAGTAATTCCAAGAACACAATAAAAATTATAACATGTTTAACTAAATTGTACGTTTGTAAAAATATTTTCATCGAACATCTGTACCCTCAGCCTTATAAAATGCCTAATCTTTATTCGTTAAAATTTGTATCTAAATAGAAATAGTCCTATTGATCCAATGCTATGTATACTGTTAGACGGAAAACCTGTTACACCAATTTGAATGATAAAATTAAAATATGCTTAGTAACTTTGAATGTAGGTATTGAAGACGATCACTTTAGGGTCATTAATACAGTCTCCAAGGCCTTGAGATGTTGTAAAGGAAAAGGTGCTAGAATAAGCAGAGAGACTTCAGCATGTGTGAGTGTGCTTTATTAGTTGTGAGTGTGGCTCAGAGATTTTCCGAGCTCTGCAAGAACTGACTAGAGATAAGTAAGGAAATCGCTGACCCATTGTGGTCAAGCAATCAAACCAGGCTCATTTTTTTGAGAATCATTGTAAGTGTATGCAACCACAAGAATAGGAGTTGATTCGCGTAGAAATGTGCATATAGGTGCACATTTTAAAGACATGTGGAAGAGGTATTTGCTTTGTGCACCCCGTTAGAAAGGTAAAGAAGAGCGATCGAAGAGGCAATGGCAAAAGAAAAGAACGTTATTTCAGGACTTTTGAGGATTCCGTGCACTATTGACCGCACATAATTGAAAATTTTTACCATTTTAAGTCACTAGACGTAAATGTCACGAGAATCATTATAACCGTATATTTTGAAGTTTTTTTTATAAAAAAATAAAAAATAAAAGTTGATAATATAAAAGTTTAATGATAGTAAGTAAAGTAAAGCGAGCAAAATGCTACTCTTACTCGATGAAAATGTCATTTACAGTCACTCGTGTCATACACTCGTCACTTCTGAGTTTGTTCTGATCTACACAACGAAATCAAGGTTAGACTTTCGTGTCATCTCCATTTCGTTGGCAGTATAATTCTTCGCATTCACACTTTGCACTACAAACAACTACGATACTCACATATATTGTAATTCTAATTGTTTTCACGTGTAACATCGTGATAATAAACCTGTAAAGTTGTATTATTTGTCATTTACAATGCATTGAGCCCTTGAACGTCTCGAAGTAACACACTGATCTACTTTCAGATAATGCTAACACACTTGCACACAGTGAATATCGAATGTGTGCCTACAAGGAGACGAGTGAAAATGTTAGCTATAGCTATATAGTTAAAAGTGGTGTACATACCTCTCAGAGGTTAGTACACTGTAAAATAAAATAAAAAAGCTATATAGTTGAGCGCATGGCAAAAGCAAGCGATGTCTGCGACGAATCTTTCTCACTACACTTTAACTATATAAGTGTAAGTATATTTCGCTATTCAACTGACTTGCTTTAATCTTATAATTCATTACTTCAGAGATAAAAAAGGCATAAAAGGCGATTAAAAAGTTTCGCCAAACGTTAATACAAAAAATATTATTTCCTTTCAAAACTCTTGTAAGCATAATAGCCTAAGCAGCAGAGGAAGTGAGATGGTTATAATAAGGGGCAACCAAGATTTGTATTGTAGGTGATCCGATAATAGTAATAAGGGGGTGTGCAGTGAGTTTATGATGAGCAGTTTTCGTGGCAAGGTTCAAGCAACTAAACAATTTAATGAAAAAATCAATGATTTTAGGCATATTTTCGTGCATAACTTAGAAACGAACCCTCCAGGAAGAAAATAATACATGACCTTGCATGCAACAAATACTACATAAAAACGTCCTTTGATTTAAACTTACTTAAAAACGAAGAAAAAATAGTTTCTTAGTAGTATAAATCTCAAGTATTATAGTTCAAGGAATACATAATAATAACATACACTCAAACTTTCGTTGCAATCGGTATAGTAGTTTGTGCACAATGTAACTTGCAAGTAAGGATTTAAAAAAAATTAAACCTCACGCCAGTGCTACATTTGATCTGACATCGGCCCTGATTTTTTCACATATAGTCTAAAAGTCTACTGACAACGAGCAATTACAAAAATATTCTTAAAAATTTTTTCAACATCTTTTTAATACGAAAAAAAGCCCTAGTTGTAAAATGGAATAACTGGGTCATTTTTTAATGAATTAAAAAAAAATTTAATACACAAGCAGAAAGCTATAAAACAAAGAATTCAAGACTCAGTAAACTCAAATTACATTAAAACACGAAAATATGCCTTAAAACAGTAATTTTTCGTTAAATTGTATAGTTATCAGGTCGACACAAAAATTGCTCTTCATAAAATCACTGCACAACCCCTAATTATTGTTAGATACATGGTTTCGACAATCTACAATAAAAATCTTGGTTGCCCCTGGCTATAACTAATATTTAAGAGTTTAGAGTTTCCACCTTTAAGCTATTAAAAATTTAGAGAAGCTAGCCATATGATTTTTCGAAAATGAAATTGTAAAAGTAATTGCTTATAATTACACACACTAGCTTTTGGTTTTAAAACATTCCTTTTTTATTTTTCCCATACTTTTTACATTATAAAGTCTATTAATATTTTGGAAAATGTTAAATTTTCACTATTTTTTAAGGTTCACAGTACGGCGATAACCACGAGTTTATTGTTTTTACTCATCGTAACTGCTATGAACTTTAGAACAAGCTCAGAAAAATATCTATGAATATATGTGACTTTGAGTAATATACCCTATGTTGTTGGGATAGAAAAGATGGATAAGTCTTATGACACTTCTCGAATCGTTCTGCAATCTTAGGCTCGATTCCACTTCTTGGCAGATTTTGAAGCTATGCTTCTTACGCTGGGTTCGGGTGGGTGGAACTAACACGGAAAAGCAGCAAACATCCGCGGTTAGAAATCTAACAGTTGTTCCGTACAGTTAGTAAGTGCAGTTAGTTACCAAAATGTACCCTTAAAGAAGAAGATATTGGCAATAAATCTAACCGTCTTTTGGTATCATTTATCAATGAAAAGTGCCATTACTCGAGCGAGCATCAGTGATTAGCAACCGAACTGTTTTTGTTATTATTTTTTATTGATAAAAAGTGATCTAAGGTGAGCGAGCGTTGGTGATTAGCAACTCAACTGTTATTTGGTAAAGTTAGTAAACATAATTCACCCTTGAGTTAGCAAACATTGACGATAAGCAGCCCAACTGTTTTTCGGTATTATTTGACGTTACCTAGACTAACATTAGATGTAAGTTATCAAAATATACCTTTGGGCGAGCCAACACAGGTGATAAGCAGCCCCAATGTTTTATTGTATTATTTACAAACAAAATTTGCCCCTAGGCAAATAATCATTGGCGTGTAGATAACCTGTTTTTTAGTACTATTACTTAATAATACGGGCCCTTAGTCAAGAAAGCATTGGCAATTAGCACCCCAGCTAATGTTTAGTATAGTTCATTAACATAATGTACCCTTAGGCGAGCAAGCATGTGTCATGAGTAGCCTAACTGTTTCTTAATAATATTGATAAATGAAAATTTCTCTCAGGCAAGTAAGTATCAGCTATTAAAGAATCAACTGTATTGTAATATTATTTATTAATGATAAGGGCTTTTGGGCGAGCAAGCATTGACGATTAGAAACTAAACTGTTTCTTAGTACTGTTTATAAAGGTCTCTAGGCGAGGAAGCATTGGCGATTAGCAACCCAACTGTTGCTTAGTATAGATAGTTAACAAATTTACCCTGAGGTGAGCAAGAATGAGCTTTAGGCAACTCAATTGTTTTTTTAATATTATTTTCAAAATAAAAATTGCCCTTAAACAAGCAAGCAAACATTATTGATTAGTATTTTTTAGTATAACTCATTATTACTAAGAGCCATTGGGTCAACAAGCATTATAATGATGAGAAATTTAACCATTTTTAGTATTATTTTTAAATAATAAGGGCCCTGAGGTGGGCAAGTACTAGCCATTAAAAATTAAACCGTTTTCTAGCATTGTTTATTATTAAAATGTGCCCTTAGGTAAGTGATTGACACTGATTAGAAACCCAACTGATTATTTGTATTATTTATTAATAATAATGGTCCTATAAGGCAAACGAGCATTAGTGATTAGAAGCCAAACTGTAGTATAATATTATTTATTAGCATTATTTATCAAATATCAAATTTTACAGATAGCAAAGGAAGACAAACTGTCGGATAAGTGCAAGAAATAGTTTTTTTTTGTCATCCAAAAGTCAAGAGTGCAACAATAATTTGTATAAAATGCGAAAATACTTTTCACCGTAGTAACCTTTACAAATATAAAAATGGTACATATCTAGATGATGTGATAGTTGTATTTCTAGAGCATAGCAATATAGACATAACCATAACTTCTTACGTTGATGATTAAACATTAAATATTACAGCGAGAATAGTTATTGTGCAGATAAAATCAAAATAAACAAAATAATCAACTAATTATAAAACAAGCATTAAGTGTACTGGATACTACAATTGTGGAAGAAGTCGTTCAATTTGAAGTAATTAAAGCAAAAAATATTGTACTTGAACAACTAAAGCAGACAAAAATACTATCTTAAACGAGCTATTACAAAAATACAAACAATGTGAAGTACAACTAAAAAAATATCATAATCAGTTAGAAAGTAAATCAAACAAAATGTCTTACTCTAATACTATCAACTTACCCGTACCTCAAACAAAAAAAATACCTATAATAAAAAATAACTTATAGTAAAAAATGTAAACAGTACTAATGATTGATAAAACTTAAACATCAAAAATGATATCAAACAGATACTTACTAATGCTAAAGTGTGAGGGACTAGGTATACGTACAAGTGTCTATCACCAATTTGAATTCAATCTGATACCCCTCAACACCTTCTATCCGATTTACTAGAATGTAAATACGTAAAATAAATGTAATAGTGCCTGTAACATGACGATATGGAATACTTATGTGTATACCGAAACACACAATAGTTGCAAATAACGGCGAAATATGCAAGTCATTCGAGCTGCCTAATCAAAGCCGCCGACGCCGCTGCTTCTCTGAGGGTATAAAAGGCTCATGCAAGACCATGTTAATCACTTTTGCCATCAGCAACGAGTCCGGTGCTTTGACTAGGAAGCTCTGCTCTTCAAAGCACTGTTGTAATTTCATACATCGCAATAAATAGGGAATTGATACATATATATTTGTCTACTTCTTCTTATATTATATTATTCACTTTGAATATTTCTCTGGCTACAGAGAATCCTCCCTTGTGTTCCTCGGGTAAGGAATGGATCTCCGGGTCAGTACGAACCGGAGCTGTCCTCTCGGTAAAGGAGTTAATGTACCTGCGGAAGGGCAATACGAACTGGAGAGACTCCGGGGCATCAGCGACTTACCGCACCCAACAGGAATAAAAAAGAGTCAATAAATTCTTGTAGAGAAGTATCGTAAGGTCACGGGGCGTTGTGTACCATGGGTCAGGGGCATTACGAACCTGATTACGATCCTACACACCTCTTTGAGGTATCTCGTAATACGAGTTGGGGGCAACACGAATCCAACTTCGTACCTACGGGTCCTCATTGCTTCCCATCCCTCTTAAAGGTGAATCCATAAATACTAATACACATGAATATATGACATCACGTGCAAGAACTGAAAAGTAATATTGATTCAATTAACAGTAAAAATATCTCTATATAATCACGACCCTCACAAAAGGCATACAAACAAAAAAATATGTACATAAAAAAAAGAGAACTAGACACAGACTGCATAAATTGTGAAAGTGTTAATGAGGCTGCAAAATTGTTAAAGCAGTCTCTGAATGAAAAATATCAAGTTAAAATTGCACAGTTAAGAAATCCTGTAATTAAAATAATAGTAGTAGTCAAGTTAACAAATATGGACAAAGAAAGTATTGAAACCGATATTAACATAAGAAATTTTAAACAAAAAGCCAAAGGAAAAGTATTGCATATGTACAAAATAGAGGATAAAAACATAACTACTGTAATTTTAGAGGTAAGCTCAGAAATATACATATAGACAATTAACAAAAAATAAAAATAGAAATCTAGTGGAATATCAACGCTGCAAAATATGTGATGTAATAAATGTGGTAGGTTTGGTCACAACAGATATAAATATAATAATAATATTGCTTGTCTTAAATGTTAAGAGAATCACAAGGCATCAAACTCCAAAAGTTGAACCATAAAATGTTTTAATTGTAGTCATTGTAATTAGAATTATAATACATCACACAATACAAATTATCAAACAAATAATCACACAAAATTTGAAATACTACAAAAAAAAATAAATTAAAAAATTTGTCAACATAACTAATTACCCAATACCACTTATTATACTAACACTAAATAAGACAGAAAAACTACATTGACAAGAGTGAGGATATACATCAAAACAAAATAGAGCGTGGGCATAGTTATTTTGATCTTGGGACTCTCCATGAAGATAGAAGAATGAATGATATTATACTATATATAAGTATAAAAAGCCTCAATACAAACCATAAAAAAATAGAAATCTTCGTTTAGAGACCCAAGATAAAACCATTGTTAATAGTTTGTTCTGAATCGTGGAATTTTATTCTCACTGTAGCAAAATAATTAAAGCTGATGACGTGGTCGTAAACATTAAAGATAATATCCACAATATCCAAAATCATACTACAATAACTGAATTAGATAAACTAAAGGTATTACACATATGCTTAAAACTTAATGATTACTGTAGAATTGAAATTTTTGCTATGAACAGATGTCACGATTTTCCAACCATTGAATTTATCCTAAATCTAAAAAAATGTTAGCAAAAAAAATTATTCAATAAATCATATATTAATTCAAATTTTAATAAAATCATTAAAAAAGCTGATACACTAACCGAAAATTTTCTTAACAGTTTGTTAACGGATATTATCTGGGTTTCACTGGTACTACCAGGCCATTAAATGATAATCGAACTAGCTTGTGCGTTAACAATATTTTTATAAAAACTGACACTATGAAAGCAATAACTTATAAATTAGATATTTCAACGCCCGATGATTTTCCATTATTTGTTGCAATTAACAAAGCCCGAATTAGTAAATTAAGAAACCATGCATTTCGTTTCAATTACACTGAACTTAATTTGATAGCTGAAACTGGTTATTGGAATATAGTACAATCAATGGATGAGCCAAACAAATCAATAAATACTCTGAATAAGTAAGTAAAATATTGGATCGATAATATAAAGTGTAAAGTGAACATAAATAGAAAAAATCAAAGTATGATACCGTTAAAAGTATGAATTACTCCAGCAATGATTAAATCTTGCGAAATAAAAAAAATGTTATGCAATAAACTGAAAGATAACAAAGATAACACACATTTGGAAAAAAAGTACAATAGTTACGTTAAAGTATTGCAAAAAACAATAGAAGACGCAAAAATAAAACATGGATTAAATACTATTATAAATTGTAACAACGCGAAGCAACTATAAAAAACAATAAACTCAAGTCAGAAAAAATCTACGAGACAACAATAGTACCATAAGCAGTATTTACGACTAAGACATAAATCTATTACATAATGTAGCTAAAAAAGAAATGATTTTAATAAATACCTCTGTAATATAGGGGAAAATTTATGCGATAAGATTACTTAACCAACAAACTCAATAAGACGTCTACCTCCAGTGAGCAACGAAACAATTTTTAAACTATGTATTAATACACATGAATTACAAACTGCAACATGTGAAGTAAAAAAAAAATAATAGGATAGATCAAATAAATTCCAAGGTGCTGACATTATTGTATATCTACATATCGGAGCCTTTGACTCGTATATTTAATTTATGTATTACACAATCAACGTGACCTTTGCCTTTTAAAAAACTAAAATAGTATCCATTTACAAATCTGGAAGCAAGCTAGAAGTTACAAATTACAGACCAATTTCACGATGTTATCATACGGGTCATTATTTTATTAATTATTGATTATTAAAATAATTCATATTCATTAATTCTAATCGTTTTACATAAATTTGATTTTTAAACATCGTGCGTAGCTCAAATTTTCAATTTTGTGCCTGTTGGTATCACCTACTGCTCGCTAGGTGGCAACTGCTAGTTTTTGAAGAACACTAAAAGTATTAAAACGGCTCTTAGTGTGTAGGAGGGATTACGCGATGACTCAAGTACCCATCTAGATTACCCGATCTCAAGTCTACGCTTCGTCTTCGCTCGCTCGACGAAATCTACTCTACGGCAGTTGCAAGAGTATTACATACATACAATCAACATTGTCATATAACACAACTGAAAATTTCAGTGTATCGACTCTCTTTTACCCACTCTTGCCAACCATTGTCTACACTCTTGAATCTATTGTCCAACGACCATGAGAATCAGGCATCTAGTACACTGGCTACGCACTCTTCTCGACTGTTACAAATCTCCGCCCAGCTATCTACCAGTGGCACTAGCTCTGGCGGACCCTCGGAATCTAACAGAAGCACTGCCTCATCACTCCGAGAGTCTCTAGCACAGGATGCTTACCGTTGGTCAATCTCAACATCCGATACAACACCCTCTATTACGAAACTAGTACACTATAACTAAAGTGAATTTATTAATTGAATACTTATGATTACATGTATGTAATACAAATTTCATAGAAAAAAAACGAGAAAAACGTAATAAAGATAACTACCTGTAATGTATACATAGTAGATTAGGTGTTTAGCCAGAAAAATGGATATGGCATAGAAATTGAGCGTTGATTAAGTGGTCTTTTAAATTAAATTAATCTTTCAACTTATATTACGTATGCGTAGTTGGATAATGTAATTGAAATTCATAAATTTTATTAACTTCACTAGTCGTAATAGATTTTAACAAATGGTAAGACGCTTACATTTATTTTCAGCCTGCTAGGCTGTAATCTCATTGGTTTATTATTTTTATTTTTTACTAAAGCTTACTAATAAAATGATATATATATATA
>NW_019381519.1:1493461-1506647 GCF_000648655.2 Copidosoma floridanum
ATGTGCAACGATATATTACAGCCACTTTTTTATTTAATGCTATTTATTTTTAGTTTACTCATAATTTATGAAATTGAATAGAACTTGGCATTAACTATTATTTTTTAAGTAATATATTTGTAAATTATATGCTTAAGACTCAAAATTACTGAAGTGGGCCACTTAAAATCGATCAGTTGATTTAGATATATTTTTTTTAAGGATGTTAAAGGCTTGCATTTTAAAATTGATATCCTTAAATGTTTTTGCAAAATTTACATTTTGCTAAAGTTACTAACAAATTACTTTTCACATAAAGTTTTTTGAAAATGCGATTATAAAGCAAGTATTTTATGAAACCTTAGAAAATTTAAATGGCAGATACGAGAACAATAGAAGAACAAAATAGAATGTTCACTTTGTAAAAAAAGTTATTTATTTATGTATAATTAATTTTTCAACAAACAAATGTAAATTAAATAACGTTCTGAGTCAGGTAGGATGAAATTTTTTATTACGTTTTATTCCTTTATTCTTAAGCTAATGATCCCTGCAAAAAAATTTTGTAATCGTCAGAAAACCAAAAGATATAAATTTTTTTCTGCTGTGGCATAAGCGTCGCGCTGAGCTGTATTGCACGCGCTTTTGCGACCTGCCCCCTTGCTCCTCGCTCCCTCACGCCCTGTTAGAAAAAACATATGCAATAAATAATACAAAATTTACTTATGTTATCTTATTTTATCTCGTTTTAACAAGTTAGTTGATAAAGTATTTACAAACTTTTTTACAAACTTTTTGTACGACAACTTCGGTATGATCGAAAAAAATCCTAAATTCTAAATTATTTTTAACGAACGACTCATAACTATGATATTTTCGGGTTACTTTTATTAGTTGAGCATTTAGAAAATGTTACTCTACATGTTTTTTATGTTTTTTTGTGTTTTTCGTATTCATTCAAAAAAAAATGCACGTTACTTTTGCATGTATATGCTCGTTCACAGATGTAAATGCGAATGCAGCTAGGAAAACACAGCGAAAAATTACCTGATGTTGCAGTCACCAGCACATGGCTTCAAAAATGGCTGACCCTTTGCTTCGTAGCATGAAGCTACGCAAAAATATGGTGTAAGCATGAATACCTCAAAGACGAGCCCAGTGCATGTGCACCTAGTAAGTTCTTATATGTGCAACGATATAGACAGCGGTATAGCAAGAAAGGCGTGCTGATTGAGCAGCAGGTGGGTGACCAGAGAATAACTACCTATGAAAAGTTGAAATTAAAAAAAAAAATGGTACTGATACTCACTACCTTGAGTGTTTGGTAGTATATAACTTCAAAGTATCAACACAAACTGTAAGTAACTTATAAATATCTGGAATGAAAGGTTAAAGCTTACTGTGAGAGATGAGTTTAGATTGTCCATATGGTTCTCTTTGGTTACTTTAAGTATTTTGAGAACAACATTACCTTTAAAACAAATACATTAACAGCAATGTTTTTAAAAACTGACTTTTTTATTAAACTAGTAAAAGACATGTGAATTTTTCATATTTCGTATTTTTCTTTAGAAAAGTTTTTGTTTTCAACATAGAAATTATTAGAAGAATTATTGCTAAATTATAATTGATATGTGATAATTCTATATCTTGAAATAATTTACATTTACAAATTACTTAAAAATCACTTATTTGGTTACTTAGTTGAAAGCCATAAGCGTTAATATTGGAAACATGCTCATAAATATTAATTATTTATAAATACATACAACTCAATTTAATATTACTGTATAATATTGTAATTAGGCAATGATCATAATCTAATACCATTATAACATTTGATACATTCAAAAAAGCATCGGTGTTTTAATTCGAATACGATTTAAAGTATCGATATTTTGATACTTAAGTATCAATACTTTTTCGAGGTATCAGTGAAGATCGTGGTCAATTTGCCCTCACTGTGAGTAAGCTGCTTACCACATGGAAAAAGACTACCCGTACTACTGTAGTTAAGTGAAGGAGGGCATCGGTTTTTTTCCAGTGTACGATACGCAGCAATCTCGATTATCGTGTTAGTCTAATGAGTAAAATATATCTAACTAGTTGGTTTCAAAAAAGCATAATATGTACTTACTGATCTTTCCATTTTTTGCCTATAATAGAACTCATACTGATATAACGTGCGTGTACAGTGTAAACTTTTGAGACAAATATTTGTAACCTCCCTAAAATGAGTCAACAGAGTTTTGTGTACACGTATGTTAAATTTCGAGCATATATAACTTTCTTTGCTGTGTACATGTACGTATAATAAAATTTTCAGACTAACCCTCTAGTCAAGTGAGTCCTCAATTACCTGGACAAGCTGATCCTTCTCATCTTTTAGAAGCTGAACCTGATTTTATTCGAGAGTCTCGTACCGATTTAAGGGAGTTGTGTCAGTTCCGCAGGAGAGGGGGTGAATGGGAACACCTGTATGTACGTAAGGTGTCGTTGTAAAATTTTCTGTGTTAATCTAACCCAATAACGTCTTTTCTCTTGATTCCGGAAAATGTATTTGTGTTTAACTCACCAGTGCTCATTAGTGTATCAATAATATGCTTCAAAAAATTATAGAGTACACTTCAAGGTATCTAATTACTTACAGTGTAAACAAAATAACATAAACAAGGTAAGTAGATAAAAATAAAAATTAAAGAGCAAATGGCATAGTTAATATGATGTTCTTTCGATAAAAGTGGACTATATATTTTCAAAATTAAAGATTTTAATAATATAATATTATAGTACAAAGTCTCATAAAGAGCTATACCATGTTTTGGATCATAATTTTGAGTAAAACGGCTTCTAGAAGTGATTTTGTAGAAAGCCATGGTGCCACGTAAAAAGTTGAGCCGACAGTAGACAGTGTAGTGAGTATTTCCTGGTCTCTTGTGTGAACGTAGCATATTTTGTTGAAAACAAATTTGTTCACATTTGTGCGAAAATCTCCAGAACTTCAGACGCGGCTTTGTTGAAACTTTGCTCGTGTGTTAATGAAGTTATCACAAAAAAACCAGGTGTGGATCTCGGGACCCCTGACAGAAGTAAAACTTATATCTCGTATGTTATTAAACTCGGAATAATAGGAACTGAGAAAATTAGAGTACACCTCATTTCAATAGGTCTTCAAGAATCAGATATTAAAATAGTAAAAATTTCAATACTAGTACGAATCGATTTTAATATAATACAGAGCACGCGTGCGTCCAGCATATTTATACTTCAATATACTAATTATGTTACACGTGATTCGCGCATTATACGTATTTCATCGTTTGCTATGTGCTTCCATGTTAAATATGATATACGTATGAATACATGAACAAATTGTTGATCATGTAATGCAGAATAAAACAAAAATCTTTACCACACTGCGCTGAAACGAAGCACTTTTGTAAAAAACTGGGGGGTAGAAAATTCCTTTTATCTGTGCATCCTTAGTAAATAATCGTATTTACCCTACAGAATTGAGTAAAGAAGCCACAGATCTCACGTTAATTGTTACCCTTGGTTACGCCTTAGGTGACTATAAACGTGAGATCTGAGACATACTTTCCTTCTCTCCCTGTAGATGTTAAATATATTATTCGTGCATTTGATATGACATCTTACTAATATATAAATGAAAGTCGCTAAAACCGTTGTCACCGCTAACCGCAAAAACTACTAAACCGATTTTGCTAAAATTTTGTATACTGATTGTAGACACTTCCTAGATGGTTTTAATATAGTTTTTATCTTGAAAAATTAAATACCAATAGCAAGAAATAAGCTCAAAGTTTTGCAAAAATACGCCAGCTTTTCATTTTAGTTCAGCAGGATCCGCTAGGTGGCGTTGACATAAAATCGAAGCTACCTGCAACAAAATTGAGTTAATGTGGTTATAATACGCTGGAGCGTCTCGAAAATTTTTGAAGTTGTTTATCGGCAGTTCAGTGAGCTGCATCGAGAATTTAGATTAAAGTCGTGCAGCTGGGTATCCCGGTAACCGATGACACTTTTCTCCAACGGGCAAGTGACCTTGGCCTTCTTTCACACCGAACCTCCAGGATTGACGAGTGCCACCAATATAAAATTATTCCAACCGATAACGTCTCCGATGGAATACCAGGAGACGTGTCTAGCCAGAGCACAACCAGAGATGAGTAGAGAGATTGCTAACGCCAATGCTACGATGCGAGACGACTTTTTGGCACCGATCGGAGCGCCCCGCTGCAGCCAGCCGTCGAACCGGGCGTACATCTTACTACTCGTATCGGACAGCGTGCGCCTAAGAGAAGAGGAGTGGATTCGCGTGAAAATGATCATATGGGTGCATATTTTGGAGAGACGTGGATGGGGTATACCGAATGTGTGTCTACGAGGAGAAGAGTGGAAATGTTGACTATAGCTATGTATCTGAGTGCACAGCCAAAGCAAGCGACGACACGAGTTTTTCTCTTTTGACTGCAACCGAGTATATTATGTATATGTAAAACTGATTTTTGCTCTCGCTCTCTTTTTCCCCCCTACTTTCAATACTTATTTTGAAATTCAGTATTATTTTGAGAAATGTTCAGCTTTTTTTTTAAGGATGGCAGTTCAGTTATAATTCCTAATTTATTATTTTTCCTCATAACTTTGATGAATTGTGGGATAAGCTCCAGAGGTTATTAATGGTTTCGGTAGCTAATTTGGTTGATGCTTATGCCGCCGCTCGAATGGTTTTGCTATCACGGGATCGATTCCAGCTTTCTGCAGATTTTTTTTTAATGCAGTTCACCGTTCTGATTTAATTTCCTTTATTTATGTTTTATTTAAATTTATAAATAATGTTGCCAACACGAGCGGCGTTGCCTCAGTGGTAAGCGTGCTTGTTATCGACACAACGCTATTCTAGGGGTTGTAGGTTCGACTCCCAGTGAATGCAGATTTTTTCAAAATCTGTTTTCATTGGGAAAAGTTCCTAAGTAACCCCGGCTGTTTCGAGGTGGATTTTTCTGTGGAATTTTCGTTCAGAGTAATTCCAGAGTTTTTTCCTTGCCCCACAGGTTTTCGGGCCTAGGTAAATGCGAAACAGTGTTAGGGCTATAGGGTGTCGGACAGGGATCGCTGGCCTNTATAATGTTTTATCATGGTAATGCAGAATAATAAAGATCTTATATATCAAATTAAAGCGTTAAGAGCAGTGTTTTTTGTTATTACGTATTTTCAACGATTTTTATGGATAATTAATTATCGTATACAATATTATTGATCGAAAGAGCTTAATCATTTCCTTAATACAAACACACACACACACACACACACACTCACTATAAATTAATCAATTAAATTACAAGTAGTTGTTACCACAAGATGAATTGTGAGGAACGTATGAATTTTGCTGGTAATAATCATATTTGACGCTATTGTAATAAAAGTAATTAAACAGATTAAGTATAAAAAATACATTTATTTCAACGTATCAAAAAAAAAAGAAAATGAAGTTGGCAACATTATTGATAAATTTGAATAAAACATAAATAAAAGAAATTTAAACAGAACAATGAACTGCATTAAAAAAAAAATTCTGCAGAAAGTTGGAATCGATCCCGTGATAGCAAAACCATTCGAGTGGCGGCATAAGCATCAAGCAACTTAGCTACCGAACCTTTGGTCATTATGAATCTAAAAGCCACTTATGTTCATTAATAACCTCTGGAGCTTATCCCACAGTTCATAAAAATTATGAGGAAAAATAATAAATTAGGAATTATAACTGAACTGCCATCCTTAAAAAAATAGCTGAACATTTTTCAAAATAATACTGAATTTCAAAATAAGTATTGAAAGTAGGGGAAAAAGAAAAAAGAGCGAGAGCACAAATCAGTTCTATATATATATATGATAAACTCGGTTGCAGTCAAAAGAGAAAGACTCGGGTCGTTGCTTGCTTTGGCTGTGCGCTCAGATATATAGCTATAGTCAACATTTCCACTCTTCTCCTCGTAGACACACACTCGGTATACCTCTTCCACGTCTCTTCAAAATGTGCGCCTATATGATCATTTCCACGTGAATCCACTCCTCTTCTCTTAAGCGTACACTGTCCGATACGAGTAGTAAGATGTGCGCCCGGTTCGACGACTGGCCGTGGCGGGGTGCTCCGATCGGTGCCAAAAAGTCATCTCGCATTGTAGCATTGGCATTAGCAATCTCTCTACTCATCTCTGGCACAACCTGCTCCAAAACTTCAGAGTTTTTAGGCCGTTCAACCATCCAGCTTGATGCCGTCAGAAAATTTGTTACTACAAATGCAAGCCAGGTAAGACAGCCCTGAGAAGTACGGGCAGCCACAACGGCTTCCTTCTCTGTAGTCGTCCCAACGGCATACTCATAGAGATAGTAGTCTCCAGGCCCACTTCCCCAACTAACGATAAGCGGTGTTGGTTATCTGGGAAACAACCCGAAGGCGAGATATCTTTTTTTCTGAAAAATGTCAGAAATAGATGTAAAATTTTTAACTAAAAACGTTTTTCATTAGATGTCAACACACTACGGTGTTCAATTTAGTAAGTCTCGGGCGAAGCTAAGATGGGGGCCGCTAGTTAAATATATGTACAATCAATTCTTGTTGGAATCTTTGTATCAGAGAAATTAGAATTTATTTTGATTTTGGTTACTGTAAAAGTAAAATAATTCACTTCATCTGATTGAGATTAAGGAAAGCAATAGGCATTTGCCGTTGTATAGTTGTAATTTTCCATATAACTTGTTTTATATTACTATTTATAATTCAATTTGAAAATTTACTCGTGCTTAACTAGTTTCTATTTATCCCTAAATTAATTATAAGAATATAGATTTTGGTCACATGACAATTAGTCTTATAACACCTGATAAAAAATAGAAAATAAATCAGTTTGTAGGTAGGGTAAGTAGGATGTAGTTGTACTTTAAGATATGACTTCTTATTTTTAGAACTATTACAATTGTTTGTATGAATCCGTGTTGTATATATTTTTGCACCTCAATGCTTATTTCCTATACGGAGAATTATTTTTGGCCTATCTGGCTTCCTTTTCGAGACACGACTGTTTGTCTAATTTTGAGATGTTATGTTGTAACAAAAATTTTTCAAATATTTTGTATACGTCCGTATCAATTTTCCAAACGCACCACACTAAATAATATTTTTTTTTGACTCATTCTTTTCAAAATGCAGTCAAAAAATGAGAAAATGAAGGTTATGTTTGTGTTCAGTCCAATCCCTCTCTATTTGTGCGCCTCGATCATCTAGTTTTCCTTTGTAAGACTGTTAAAAATTTTTATTTTGGGTCTATCTATCTTTTTTTCGAGATGTAATTTTTTTTTTTTTTTAATTTGAAAGATTGTATTGTAATAAAAATTTTTCGAAGATTTTGTAAACATTCTCATTAATTTTCTAAACACAGCATATGAAAGAAAATTTTTATTTACTAGTTCTTTTCAAGATACAATCAAAAACGAAAAAGTTGAGGTTATATTTGTGCCTAGTTTAACTCTTTGTTTGTGCGCCATTTCTATCTTTACATACATATGAAAAGATGTAAAAGAAAAACCATTTTTACAATATTTTTTGAAGATTTTGAACAGATCAAGCGATGTTTTGTATCAGTTATTATTTACCTAATAATATATTACCTGATAGTACCTTGGTTGTAACAGAGGCCCTGCTTAGCCCTTATTATGGCTACGTTATGATTTCCACCATGCAGCAGTAAGTATAAAGAGAGGATTTATATTTATACATATATATTATGTATATGTAAAACTGATTTTTGCTCTNTATATATACATATATAGAGAGAGAGAGTAACTGCGGCACACCATTATGTGCATAAAAGAGAGAGGGAGACTCCCGGGCACCGCTTCCTGATCTCCACTCTTTTGTGCCACCAAGAACCGGATGGACACTTTTTGCGGTGCATCAGCCGCTTTTACTTACCACTAAATTTCTAATACGTGGCTATACAAATTTCTTTTTAATAACATATCAGTTTTTTAATACGTTTTCATCGCTACTTTAAGCGTAATAGGTATTTTCCTTAAACTCTTTTAATAACTTACATTGAAGCTCACGTTAAAGGCGACACAAAAAGGAAACTTCATGAACTTTTTTCTCGAAATCTGTAGACGCGATTTTATCTTATCTTAGGATTATCCTAGTGCAGGAAGGCTTTGTTCACCACTTTGATTTTCAATTTACTGAAGTCAGTCATTTAGGAACCTCGGTAAAAACAGAAACGAGAAAATTAACCCGTGACTGGTTTTAGTGTGTATTACTCAATAGGAAATCAATCCTATGGTTTTGGATGGTATACTCGCCAGAAAAAGAGTCCCTATTTTGCTTTTTCTGCTGACATTATTCTGCTATGAAGGCCAGTAGTTCGGGATTCAGCACCGAGGTAAGCTTTAACTCGTATTGAAAGACAAATCCCAAGATGTATGTACATGAGTCTAGCAAATTATATAATGATAACTTATTTAGGTAGACAAAATTAAAAAGAAGGATCAACCAGCAGGCAACTATTGATAAAACAGAGCTAAAAACTTTCCACAACGAAGAAAAAAAGTGGAAAAATATTTTGATAAGATTGCTCAATGTTATACGATTTTTGGCGAAGCAAATATTAGTGCTGCGTGGGCATCGTGAATCGCTTTCTGAAAGCATTGCAAGTGGTAACAGAGGCATCAATGTTTTTTCAGGAGATCAAGTTCGCAGTAAAGTTATTCAGCAGCTAAAACAAGATATCTATATTTTCATAATTTTTGATAGCACGCCAGATTTGTCTCACAAAGATCAAGTCTGTTAAGTACTACGGTATGTGAAAGTTGAGGGAACCAAAGTCGGAGCAGTAGTCTTTTGTTGACTTCATAGAAGCAAAGGGAAAAAATAGTTAGCTACTGAAACATATGATCATGGAGAAAATTAAATCAGATGGGCTGGATGTACAAAACTGCAAAGGACAGGCGTACGACAATGCAGTGGTTATGGCAGATGTATATAATGAAGTTCAAGCATGCATTAGAGCTGTGAATCTGAAGACACAATTTTTCGTATGCACAAATCATTCCTCGAACTTGGCTACAAAACATGCCGGCTAACCTAATCCAGGCTAACCTAGCCTGAAAGTAGCTACTTGGGTCGACAGGCTACAGTAGCCATGCAGCCAAGCTATACTGGCCGTTTTTTTTCAGTGCAAGGGGTTGTGGGCCTGACATGCTTGAAAGATCGATTTTTAAGAGAAACTTCGCCTGACTGACCATTTACATACATCCGAATTTTGTTAGTAACCTAAAAAATTGGAAAAAAATGAGTGGCCTTTCAATAAATATTACATGCCTTTCTCGTTTCTACTACCTAAGAATTTAAATATCTGTCTGCCCGGTGTTGCTGTAGGTGGTACTTACTTTTCCTATACTAATAAGCCACAAGCATGAAAATTAACTTATTAAATTTTTATTATTCTGAAGTCATGTTACTTTTGCACTCTCTCATTTAATTCCTTATTTTTTAAGTGTATTCTAATAACTGATTAAGTGTTATGTATTATGTACAAGTTTGTACAAGGTAACCTTTTCATGGTTATCGCACGCGAGAGAAGAAAACGACAAATATTGACATTTTCTTTTTTTAAATGTATTAATTTCTATTTTTAGTCTTTTAAATATGAGAAATACAAGCTTAATCTTATAGGAAGTACAGTTTCTTAAATTTATTTAAAAAAAAAAAAGTATTCTTTTTACTCTTTGGAAAAAAAATTGACATCTAGACTGAATTTATTCTTTCAAATACGGTAATGTCATGAATATTATCTTTTGAGAAAGCAATTAATGCTTTTCCTTCTCTTTCAAAAAGAGTGAAATTCTTTTCTTATTCTTAGACCGGGCTCAAACAGTGATGAACTGGAAAAAATGATTCGAACCCAATTTTTTTGTTCTTTCTTGTTCAAAATATAGTAATGTACTGAAAGTTCATCTTGCCACTCAAGAATGTGATCAGGTATTGTTTAAGCAATTTATTTGTAAAAAATTTCGTCAAAGTTGTTTTTTTGATCTGCAAAAAATTTTCTCAGATTCTTTGGCACATTTGGAACAAAAAACCAATCGGAATGTATATACTTGAACCCCACTGTTTTCGAATGAAAAGTTCCTAAAGTTTTAAAAAGTGCATTTTTTCCGATTTTCAGAGCTCAACGACAGTGCTAAATTAACTCATTTTCATATGTTACAACACACGATCATAAACTGTAAGCCTTCCTCTAGAATCTTTAAAAAAGAAAATATTGAAAATTTAAGTGGCAAGATTGTTTTTTACAATTGACGCTTAGGGCGTTTCAGCGCGTGCTCATCTATGAGTGTACACCTATATATACGTTTCGTGTCTCAGCGTGTAGTCAACATATATAGGTATACACTCATATATGAGCACGCGCTAAAACGCCCAAAACGTTTATTGCATAAAACAATCTTGTCACTTAACTTTTCAACATTTTCTTTTTTAGAGATTTCTAGAGGAAGGCTTACAGTTTGTGATCGTTTTTTACTACATATTAAAATGAGTTTATTTAGCACTGTCGTGGAGCTCTGAAAATCGGAAAAAATGTACTTTTTGAAATTTTGGAAATTTTTTACTCGAAAACTGGGGGTTTTAGGTATATATGTTCTAATCGATTTTTTGTTCCAAATGTGCCAAAGAATCTGAAAAAATTTTTTGCAGATCGAAAAAACAACTTTAACGAAATTATTTAAAAAAAAATTGTTTTAAAAATACCTGACCACATTCTTAGGTGGCAAGATAAGCTTTCAGGTATATTACTATATTTTGAACTAAAAAGCACAAAAAATTGGGTGCAAATAATTTTTCTCAATTCATCACTGTTTGAGCCTGGTCTAAATCTTCGGATGACAAAATTGGACTTATTTATGTCATAATTGACCGAGTCATAAAATTATTACGTATTTCCTCCTATGATTAATTTTTATTCAAAAATCTTTAAAAAATCTACTTTACTGCACTAATTTCACCGTTTTTGGCTTGATTTTAAGCACTATTTCTTTGACTATATAAAAAGTCTTAATNATATCTATAAAATATTTTTAAGTTTTTTAATCTTAAATCTTATTTTCTTAAAGGTCTTTAATTTCTGGTTCGTGGTAAACCAAGTACAAAATTCAGGTTTGTGGGTTGAAGATGTGTGGCCTTAGGGTGCATGTAGGCTTAGGATGTATTTATTGTAAGATGTAAAAAATACATGATGTTTCTGGTCTGTGCTTATGAATTCAGGGGACATGGCGTTACAATTATCAAGTTAATTCTATACTTGAAAGCTTACGGTTTTTAGGTTATGCTAAACTTAAAACTTTTCAGAAATATGTAAACTCCTAATCCATATATTTTGAGTACGTTCTGTTATATCACAAACCTTAGAGATTAAGAGTTTTGCTGTGAATTGTGAAACTCCAATTGACTTGAGCTACATTTATTTTTTTCGAAAAATTTCTAAAATCTGAGCTTGAATTTGGAAAAAGCATGTTGTTTTGTGTATGTACTAGCACTAACTTATCATATTTTTAGAAACAATTCGTATGTTTTTTTCATGACTTTTTCAAAGCAGAAAAATTTTAAAAACCTGTAAGTTCAAAGTTGCAAAATGTCAATGAAACAAAAAAAAATTGAGCAAACTTAACGGCCCTCAAAAGAAAAAGACTTTGCTGAAGTATAGTCTGATTTCTGGTTAAAAATTTTGTTTGCCTGTGTTATAATTTTTATCAAGAGTATGCGTGCACGTGTGTGTATGCTTGTGTGTATAAATGTCTATGGTGGAGAGCGCAATGTGGAAACCACTCGCACCTCGTAGTCAGCTTCAGGGCCTTTAGTGACATAATGCAAAGACTACTGGAGTTAGAAATCAGTCAGTAGATTAAATGCAATGGTACAGAGAGGGCAGTAATCTTACAATTCACAAAAATAGTCTTATTCTTTGGAATAAGTTATCAAAGGAATTTGTGTTTGGATCTTGGGCTAACCGAGAACCAAAACATTAGATATTTTACACCATATGTATATAATACATCTATACATCGAAGCCTGGACGAAAACTATGCCCTTTTCCTAAGTCCGAACGAAAACTATGCCCTTTTAGGATTCTGGACGAAAACTATGCCCTTTTCTGGAGTTTAGACGAAAACTATGCCTTTTTGTTTGGTCCGGACGAAAACTATACCTTTTTGTTTAGTCCAGACGAAAACTATGCCCTTTTGAGATCTCGGATGAAGAATATGCCCTTTTATTGCGTCCGAACGAAGACTATGCCCTTTTGTGTAGTCCGGACGAAAATTAAGCCCTTTTTTCTAGTCTGGGAGAAGATTATTCCATTTTCTCCGAGTCTAGACCAAGATGTTGACCTTTTCTGGAGCCCGGATGAAGTGAAATTCATTTAAGGAAGTCCGGTACAGATTGCGGGGCAAGGGGGAAGTAGCGATGAGTGAAGACTTGGCATCGCCGCACGGGTCTCCAATGTGTGACTGTTCATGCACACACATATATACACACATCAGGTGGTGTGCACTCTGCAGTGTCTGCACTGTCTGCTGCGTCGGTTACGGCAGCGTATGTGTATATTTGTAATCTATTTGTGCTAAAGATGTAAGTATTTGATTTTCATTGGTTATAATAATGTAATGAAAATGAGTAAATAATTAAAAAGACTTGTGACAGATATATGTACATACGATTATATTCGTAGCTAATGTAAATGAAATTCTTGAATTTTTATGTGACTTAAAAAATCTCATTGAAAGTGATATGTTAAATAATTAGGACAGACTCTAGTCTCTGCGATTACTACAAGCATGTAATTTTGTTATTTTGTGTGAAAAAATTGTATTGTATAAAAATTACAAATTAAAAATTTTATCAAGAAAAATAAATATGTGTTATTATAATACATTGTTTTGTTATGGGTACGGGTAGAACCTATGGACATACATTCACACACACATATAAGCTTATGTTTTGTACAGAAATACATAAATATCTACCACAATATTCAAATATTTACTGATTTACGTCCTAGAACATTTTGAATTTCCCGCTTCTTGCGACGTTGCCGTTGCGTTTTTGTCGAACTATTATTTAATTTTTTTATTCATAAAC
>NW_019381519.1:1508413-1541808 GCF_000648655.2 Copidosoma floridanum
GACATATTTATATAATATTTATATTAATGACATGAAAGTTAACTCACTATAAAATTTATAATTAGGAATAGCGTAAAAACTAATTTCTAAAACAATTTACATCGTTAATAAACTGTATATTCAATTAAAAAAAGGTTGTTTTTTAATTTATAAAAGACACCATGTCTTGTATGTAAAGCACGACCAATCTGTAAGGTGCCAGTGCAAAACATGTTATTTAAATGACATTATTTAATTTTAATATTATTCTGTTATTACACTTAACTAAGTATTAGTATCAATATTCTTCTATGAGACGGATTTTTTATTACAAGAAAATATAATAAATAGAAGAATATAATTATAAATGTAAAGAGTGTATTATAAATTCTAGGTGATAGAAGTGCCCCCTTGCAGTATACATATAGTTAATAACATTATCTGTGACATATAAAAAAATTGGAGATATTTATCACGCCAATTTTTTTAAAACTGAGTTTTTATAAGTTTCCCTATAAGTGACCGTGTTAAAATGATTGAACTTTAAAATTTTATATATCAGAAACGAAACAGACGAACCTCTTTAAATTATACAACAAAAAGAACATCTGGTTAAAATTTCAAAAAGATTCATCACAGGGTTCCATCTCTACCGAATGTCCTTAAGCTCACCCTACATTGGTGTTTCTAATTATATGTATAGTCAAATTTATTTTTATAGTGGTTGTTGCCTACAGTTTTTATAATATTCACCTTACGAAATCTTTTAAAAAAGCTCATTCTCTTTTTTTTTTAACATTTATTTAAACTCCAAATACTGCAGCCGCTAGACCTGCTAAGAATAATGAATACGTGTAGTTTTTTTTACAAACGTATCCGTAGGTACTTAGATACAAGTATCGTGAAACATTAACATAAAATGTTGAATCGTTTCCAGGAGCTTTATTTTCATGAGCTTCTTCCAGCATACTAGTGGCTGTTAGCCGCCAAAAGTATGAGTTAGCAAATCTGGAAGGGTTTTTTTTGTTTTAGGGGAAATACAACACAAGAAGGGTCAGTAAATAATACTTGAATGTTTTTTAACTTGGTTTTCGTCCAGACACGGGCACAGTTTTAGCCCAGACTCAAAAAATGACATAGTTTTCATCTGAACTCTAGAAAAGGGCATAGTCTTCGTCTGGGCTCGAAAAAAAGGGCATTGTCTTCGTCTGGGACCGAAAAAAGGCATGGTTTTCGTCTAGACTAGAAAAAAGGGCATAATCTCCACCCGGAACGTCGAACGGGCATAGTTTTCGTCCAGGGCTAGTCTGGGCATAGTCTTCGTCCAGACCGTCGATATACTATGTATGTGAAGTAAATCAACTGATGGGCGAAAAAATACACTTAGGATTCACTAAACATGTGCCCGCAGTCTATTTTTGTTATCTGTTGGCTTGTAACTTGAACTTCACTTCTTTTTATAATTTATTGTAAGTATCCGCTTGCTTTTTTGTAAATTGTTAAAGTTCTGTTGTTTTCGTACTATTGTGTTTAATCAGCTGATTTAGGCCCAGGTAGGTCAGCTTCGCGTTATGGTCACTAGAGACGCTAAAGCTGACTACGGACTACTACTGAGAAATATAATGTCTATTTATGCTTATTCAAGTTTCTTCAGTTGTTCTCTGTATCAAAATTTGAGACTCCTGAGATAACCGCAAGCCAGTATAGTCAAACAAAATACGATGAATAAGCACGCAATGCTGTGTTCCGTCGCCATATGCACAGTACATAATCTTTTCAGTGGCAACGAAACGCATTACTCTTTAAAGTGGTTGTGAGGGAACCCTTTTCTCTTAATGCATTACGGCTCTGCTGGCTTTTTTCACTGTATGTAATAGCGGCCTTACATAATTTTATAGGTACTAGTTCAATTAAACAGTTTTTTCTGACTGGGTATATACCTCAAGTATCGAGTAAAATTTCATTGATTTGTACTGTATAACCAAGACCACTAATCTACCTACCATAATCATCGATCAAGTTATTGAGAATTTATCAATAATTACAACAACACAAGTTGAATTAAAACACTTTCTTACGTAAGTACTATGGTGAGATATAGGAATTAGCGGACAAGTGCTATACGCACGTTCGGTAGTAACAGCGATGGCAGGATTGAGAGTGTAACGGGCATCTGTCATTGTCTGACAGAGGCTAGAATATGGGTGCCAAACACATATAAACCTTGTTATACACTTAGTTTTGCTATTGCATATTATACCTGCGTGGGTGTTCTATTTTCAAATCAGTGTGGTCAGTACTCCTAAAAAATTGGTGCTACACTCAATAGTGTTTGGTTTTGTACAGATTAAAAAATTATGCAACAAGAATGTACAATAAAAATTTATTGTAGTTTTCAACCACCGTTCGCAACTGATAAACTTTCATTTCATTGTACTTGCACGAGTTTCTACATGAGGCAGAGTAAAGATAGTGTGAATGTTAACATTTCACACTGAAAACATTAGTGGAAAGTGTATGAGAATAAATAAAACGATAACTTGATTTGATTTGCCTGAAATGATGATCACATCTTAAAATGACTGTGCGTAAGTCACCAACACCGTGGTTGCCAAGCTGCATATTGTTATAAATCTTTTTGTTGTCTGAAAGTACACATCTTTATGTAAAATTTGAGCACAAGTGAGTTGAAAAACGCCGGAATAGCTGAGTCATCAGTAGTTAAAACTTGTAAAATCATTACTTTTTTGAAAGTTGATAAATTTTTTACTCAAAAACTAGTAGGTTCAGGTATGAATTTCCAATTTATTTTTTGTTAAAAATGTGCCAAAAAATATGAAAATAAAATTTTTTGAGCCATGATGATTTTTTAAGTTTGATGATAAAAATCGTAATTAACTCTTAATTGGCAACAAATTAAGTCAAAAATTTTTGTTTATAATATATTCAGGAAGCCAAAATGGATGAAATAAAAAAAAAAGATTTCCATGGACCTTGATCGGACACGTACATCCATTACCAAACCTAACCAAAAGAGTAGATTTATTCAATTATCATCAGAGTTGTCCGAGCGCTTCGATTTTTTTAAAGAGTTAAACAATTAGCTAACTTAATGACTGACTTTTAAAGAATGTAGTTACGCTAGACGGAAAGTCAACGAGGCTCTCACGCAGTTTTTTTCAGGTCACTTAGTTTGGAGCATTTAGAGCGTTTGGAATATTTAGAGCACGGTAAAAAAAATTGGAGTACTCTGATCGCTTCAGTGTCATTTAACTTATCTTTATATAAAAAAAAAACGAGGTTTTTAAATCATTCACTTAATCATAAACTTAGTCACTGTCATTAAAATCGCACAACGCACTTTCGAATAACTTATGGATGGATACGTTTGTATATATGTATGCGTGTACATATATAGAAGGTTCTTTTTTTATATATATTTTACAGCCAATTCTGAAAACTCTGCATGTATATGCTATCGTCATTTGCATATTAAAAAATCGCCTAAGATTTAATTGTGACATCAATCACTTACACAGCAATGGGTACCTTATTTTACATGGCTTCCTAACTATCGGACCACAGTTGGAATACGCACATGAGAAAGAAGATTCTCAGAGGTGCGAGCCAAGTGAAGCCTGTGTTACCAAGCTCCTGAACTATAAGAACCACAAACTTACATTAGAACAATATACCACTGTGCTACCGTGGCCTCTGAGAAAGTTCTTTATTAAGCGAATGAATACTGGGTTCGAAATTCTATTAAATCGTTAAAAATGTTTTGTAGACGCAAACTAAAGCTAAGTGAGCAGGCTTTCTTCTGATGCATTCTTGTTTCCGAAATTCAAAATGGCGTTTAAAATTTATTAAAATTAAATAATGGCTACAAAAATTGCGTGGGTGATTAATTTTAAAGGTATTAATTTAAATTTTTATTTTACAAACTACAAACTATTACTAAGCCTCCTCAAGCATAACGATCCCTATAAATTAAAAAAAAAAATTTTTCACGCCTTAGATTATTAAAATCTGTCAATAGGTATTGAATGTACGTATAATAAATCATGTATGTTTAAAGTATTCCAAGAAAATCTTATCATTTTCATAATAAAAATTGGACAAGATAACGGGACAGTGAGGATACAAAATTGTATCATAGCTATAATAAAGCTTAACAAAGTTTCAACATGTATGAAATAGGAATCGAATGTTCTTAAAACGAATTTTTAAAGATTGGAAGATTGTAACAAACTTAACGCTTTCTTATAATATAGCAAAAAGTACTGTGCTTTATAAGTTTTTAACTTCTTGTGATAAAGAAAATGATGCAATTTTGTATTATTATTGACCCTGTTTTTTTGTAACCACGGTAGATAATTATTGATACAAATAAAAAAACAGGTACTATGATTAGATATGTATTTGCATATTATAAAGTCTAAATATAAACATTTGACAATAATTAGTACAAATTTTTTAAAAATAATATATTTATACAAGTTACAAAATTATTTTTATTACCATAGCCACAAAATGCAACTGCCGCTTTGCACCGTTGGAATAATTTTGTGCTCATGATCAGAAAATGATTTACCGGGCACAAAATGTGCTTACGAGCAAAAAATAGCACTTTGCGCTCTTGGTAAAAAAATACACAAAGTACAGTTGAACATAAACTAGTGGCATCATATACCATATTAGACAGATTTCCACATTTATGCCTTTAAGGTACTGCCTATAGCGAGATAGGTTATTTCAGTTGTAAGTACACTAAAAATTTTAATTTGCCTTTGTACATTTTGCATGAAAAACTAAATAATGATCTTTAATGAATTTCGTGCATGCTAATAATGGTGTACTTTATAAGCTTCTATAGCTTCTTCAAGGTCTGTGCGCACCTTGAGTGTATATTTATCATCGTATTGACTCGGTTCAACGGCTTTCCTTGCGCATGAACTTTTTAGAATTTGAACGGCCTTGGCCTTGTTTACTACAGTACCGAAATATGGATCAATGCATGTGTATATATGTAACAGATGAGAAATTTATATTTAGTGTGTATTAATTTAAATTTGATGTGTTTACACTATTTCATTACAATACTGGATTTAAGGGGTGAAAATGGTGTAGACTCCTTCAAACACAGAGCATAGGCAATAGTATGGATACTTTGTATACTTTATGACCCTCCAGGACATAATTGAGAACGAATAAGGACACGGTAGAAATGTTATTGGTGTCAGCAATGCTAGTGCTTTTACGCAAACTATTTCGGAAAGGTTTTTGGGTGCCCACGAAAAGTGTACTAAGCTTGTGATCTTCACGGCTATTCCTTTTCACAAGGACTAATTGTTTCCATTGTTGTCTTCTCCTTGATTCAACGGTGATTATCTTAATCACAAGATAGTGGTTTATATGATCTTTAAAGAAAGAAGTAAAAGAAAGGTATGAAGCATATGGATAGAAAGACGAAATCCAGGGTACGAGCCCAAAAGTCGTCTCTACTACATTCATATATGTGTATATAATCAGATTTAGAAAAATTTCTTCTTTTAAATTCGCGCAAAATTTATAGCTATACACACTTACATTTTACAGCTAATAATAAGCTACATTTATAGGTACATTATAGTTGATTATAGCTATAAATGTAGGTCTTTATAGCTATTATCAAAGCAACAATTAATATCTCAATTTTTAGCTAATAATTTTTGACTGAGAAAGCAAGTCTTATGCGACATAAGTCTATTCGCTTGGTTTTGGTAGAGTTACAGAAGAAGGACAGTGAGCTGTAGGGTACGAGCCTACCACTCGCTATCGACTCCTTGCTGGAACTGCCGCTCTACGCTAATTCTCCTCGACGCGCGACGCTTTGCTTTGCTTATTGAGCCGCCTATTCCGCTTTAAGGAGATTCGGTTGTTTTGGAGGAGATTTATTCACTCGCTGAAAAAAATACATGTCGTGCTTTAACACGCTGAAAGTACATATAAATTTTTTCAATATTTTTTATCAGCCGAATTTAAAAAAAAAATGTCCCGAAATTGCATGATTTAACATAGCTCTTATGACCAAGAGCGATTATTCAGCCTTTGTTGCACAAATTTCGAGGCTAGAGATTTATTCATGATAAGAAAAAAGTTAAAATGGATAGCTTAACTTCTAAGGAAGACTTTCGTATCAAAAAATGTGTACCTTATCATGCATTTGGAAGAAATATCTGTGCAAATGTAAACAAAGTCGCGAGCAGGTCTTATGCTAAGTGTATGGGAGAGAACCGAGCATCGTCTGCTGTCAGCTGGTCTTTTCACATGGAGTGAAATGTTTTTACAAAATTGCTTCTAGAATTTGTTGAACTGGAAATCATGATCTGAAACTTGGCCCAGCCTTTCTTAAGACTTTAAACTATAATGCTGTGCAAAAAAAGTTTGTTTTTCGAAAATTCATAATATACTTTTGTTGACGAAAGTTGAGTCTTCTCTTACTTTTTTAGGTTATTTTTTAAGATACAAATAACATGTTTTCAAGTTTTTTACTCGAACTATCGGAAACAAGCTGCTTTAAAGTGTACCATAATTTGTTCATAACATTTATTAGTTTAACTTTTGAGCACTGACGAGTTGAACACAGTTTAATTAACCGTGATGCAGTAGGCCGATGTTTTCATGCATGGTTATTACAACTTACTTTAACACTGTATCTTACAGGAGCCCCCGCACACCCGCTCACCCCCCGGGAAAAACGACCGAACCTCCTTAATCACGTGATGTCAAATATAATATGTATAAGTAATTCAATGTCTGTACAATGATTTTAAATATATAGGTTTGGTAAAAGGTTTTAATACAGTACAATTAAAAAATTCCGTTACAACTTGTAACGTAGGTGTTAATTTTTCAGAATTGAGGAATGCTCGAGGTAAAGTACACAGTAATGAGGAAAATTTTTTTTGGAAACACATCTTTGGGAAATCTTTCGTTTTTTGCAGGTAAACGGCAAAAAAAACAATCTTTGTAAAGCAATTTGGTTCATAGTACGTACTTTTTTTTACTTTTAAATATGATATTTTATTTAAAAATGGTTTACCCTCTTGTTTTTCTTGCTTAAAATAAAGATTGTGGATAGCGTTTTTTTTTTTTTAAGTGCTCAAAAAGATATATGTATTTTATTACTTCAAGTTTGTATCTTTTGTATTTCATTACTACAAGCTTCAAAAAATAAAGCTTAAATTATTGTTTCACTTCTCTTCAAAGCCTTCGTACTGTATTCCGGAGCATGGATAAATGTGTTTTTAATAGTTGAATACTTTTTAGAAAACATATTTTTTCCTTTTCTTTTACTCTTACTGCATTTCAAAAAACGTTCTTCGAATTTTTTCAAATCTTTTCTGTGTTTAAGATATCATTTAACAGTCATTCTATAGTCCATAGCTTCAGTCAACAATCACATATTTAAAGATTCTATGACGATAGGTACATAAAAGCTGTGGTAAAATACTTATTATTTTTTTACAGACTCTGCAACTTCATGGAGCATACTTATTGTAATAGAAAAATTCTATACAGAACATTAAAGATAAGCAGCTTCAAAAATTTGTATTACACGAATCAGTATACATGCTGTAAACTGATGGTTCACACAATAGAACCTAAGTTTTTTACGTTTGGTGGTATGCTGTACTGTGCGTTGTCATCCGATTTTTTTTGTATGTGTCGTAGAGTAATATACATGCAATAAATTGGTATAATACACAATATAGTTTTTTACGTTTGGCGGTCTGCTGCACTAGCGTTTGTTCTCGTTCGGTTTTATGCATCTGTCGTGAATTTATATGTATGCAATAAATTAATATGATACACATCATAGTTGTTTACGTTTGATGGTCTGCTGCACTACAGTGTATTGTTTTTAGGTTTTTCATGTTTATGCCGCTCAATACCGCCAATTACGTGAAGGTACCTACGTTAAAAGTACATCATTATTAACGTGCGTGAAATTTTTAAAGATAATTATTAAGATAATTTTTAATACAAAACGTATAAGTCTAATTAAAATTTTTGGTGTACTTGCAACTAAATCAACTTAACGCGCTATATTCAGTGCCTCAAGGATAGTGTGAAAATCTGCCTAGTACATGATAGTACTAGTTGTAAAAATTACATTTTTTTCTTAAATTGTAAAGTAACTAAATAATGTCTATGTTTGTGTGGTTCAAAACTGTTTTCTTTGAATCCCTGATGAAATTCTAAACAAGAATGTGTTTTCAGATTTTTCTTATTTTGTCTTGGAAAATAAATTTTCTAAGCCTTAGATACCGAACTAGTTAATTTTTCTTTGAAAAGGAAGACCCTGAATGGCCACAGATTATGTGGAATAGTTCACTGTCTATATTAAAAATCAAAGGAGTGCTTTTTATCATCCTGAGTATCATCATCCTATCGAAAAAGTCGAGAAAAATTTTTTGATATTCTTTAGACAAGAATTTGAACCCATGACTTATTGAGTTTCTCAAGCCAGATAGCTAGTACGCTAACTACTCAGCCGTCAAAGCTCTTCCCTTATGTATTGTTTTGATAAAATAAATATTCATTTGTATATATTGAGTGTTCAATTGGCTTGCTCTCTATAGTAATAAAAATAAAGTAATGAAAATCAAGACAATTTCAAGATATCGGAACATAAATTTATTTAACACATATCACTTACTCGTACAAGATTTGTTGTAAATTAAACAATTATTTTGAGTTTTACGAGCTAACTCAAAATACCTACTTACACGTTGTGAGTCATGCAACAAAAAAATTGAGAGTTAACAGAAACAGATAGTTCATGAACGCCAACAAAAACGTATTGGCACCTACTCATGCGTAGGTTATATCTATCAATCAATAGTCATAGTTAAAATGATAATATTTTAACACACATTTACGTTTTTCTGTGAAAAAGTTATACGCCATGTCTCAAACCATACTGAAACCAACTCTGGTATCATGCCTATTGTTTACGGATGACAGTATGCTAAACAGCAGTTCAACCAATAATTTATATATTGTATTAATTAAATTTTTTTGTTAAGTTTTTGTTACAATTACATCCATATGTAAGCTAGTTTAAAATTACTTTCTTACAGTACCAAGATTATGACATGTCCTATATCAACATCCAGGACCTTGCAGCTTCCAGTGAACAAACACACAACAAGCAAAAGCAGTTAAATCTTTATAAATTTAATGACATTGCTGAATCGGCGTACAAGCGCTCTGTCAATCATCGCCCGAATCTTACTGAGCATCAACAGCAGCAATTTGTAACTAGCAGTAATGTCGACAGTTGTAGCCCCATGTTACTCTTTACCGACCAGCGTCCTGATGCTGCTGTAGTAAAGATACTTAACAGTTTCAAGACTGTTCATCCAAGTGGTGGCAAGTCTCTTGAAAATCAGGAATTTTCGTCAATCGACTATCCTCGGAAGCTGGCTGTGGCTACAACTGCAGTAGCTGTTCACGAGATTGAACATCAACAGCAGCTTAAAGTTTATGACCAGAATACCGACTGCCAAAGGTTTATTGGCAATGATGTTGAAGCCCTTGGTGATCTGCAACACAACTCCCAGGTATTTCAGAATAAATTATTAATATACCTACATGTATATACCCACACACACATGCACGCGCGCGCACATGTAACACTTCTCAAAAACATCAATGCTTTGATGTGAAATGTGTGATTTCAATAATTTAGTGAAACCATTTTTTTCTAAATTATGTGAAATTTATTGAGTACGATTCTTAATTACTTCTTTTCACATCTAAACATTTATTTAAAACTTTTTAAATAAATTTTGAATTCGAGTAACAAAATTAACAGTTGCAGTAATGACAAAACGCTGGTAAAACTAAGATTCTGGAGCCTTGAATAAAAATCTAGTATTGCCGATTTAGAAAGCAATGGATGCTTATTGTTTTAATCTGTACAGTACTCACTGTATTAAAAATGTAAGTACGTTCTGAAATGAGTAATATTTGGTAATTACCGTAAATGGTGCCAATACAAACTGCATATGTTGACGCTGATACCACTAAATTCGATATTAGATTCTATAATTACTACAATTTCCTTATAAATTCATAATTGAAATTTAATTCAAGCTCGCAAGACTTGAGAAAGTTCTGGAAAAAAACACAAAAAGCAAAAAACACTAAAAAATTGTGTTCTTTTTAACAACTGTGTAGATTTTTTTAATATGTTTTTCTAAACGTATTTTCGAGAAAAAAAATCATTCAAATCCACAATTTAACATAGACTCTAATAGACGTGAGTACTTCAACTTTATTAAAACTACCATTTTCATAAATCGAAGCTCTTTAAAAAAATTTCTTCGAGTCAAAAATGAGTAAATTAAAAATGAGCTACCTTTTAAAATCAGTTACTAGTGAGTACTTAAATACCCAAAAATAAAGTTATACTTTTTTAGCAGATAATATATAAATGCAGATATACTGTCTACGAAACAATATAGTAAATAACCTACCGTAATGTATTAAAAGTAATTTAGTTATCCTTGGAATTAGGATATTCGGTAATAAGGTGTGATGTGTTACGTAAGAAAACGGTAGCTTGGCGTGCTCTCAAGATAACAGAAACGTTTTATATTCAGCAATTCTTTATTATTTGTGTTAGTGAAAAAAGAGTGAATAAATTTCCGATTTTCCGCTCGCTACCGACCGACTCTCCTGATACGTAGCAACTACCTTTCCTCTCTGTTCTTATCTTCGCTGTTTTTACATCCTTTAGGGCTCAAACTAGAAGGGGCGCATGGATGCATGGCTATATGCTATCGTACGTGACACGTCCGTGGTCCCGACATAGCTGTCCTCGACGGCGATCATTCCTTTCTTTCTAATAGTAGTATGTATGCGTCGTATTGTGTGTACGAAATCCGTTTGAAAGAAAAAGGGGTGGGGTTGATTACTAAATCTCTGTGTTCTCTTACTGACTTCTTACGCTGTGTGACCGGTGTATACATGTATGTTAATGTGTTCACTATCCCCTTACAATTATTGTATGAATTTTAGGTTTCCCTTATGTGCTACTTATGACTTATGTTACATATTGACTTATAGATGCATTTTTTTTTTTTTTTTTTTTTTTTTACGTATATAAAAACATTACAAAACTCATTATAGAAATAAGTTGCTATTTTTTTTCCTTCAGCACTATCACCAGTGTAGCCATGTTCTGATGATTGATTTAAAATTTTTTTTAAGGATTCATTTATTTCTTTTTTTGTATATGTTGCTTCTAGGGTACGTAGTTCTCTAATAAAATCTTTTTTTGCCAACCAATTATTTCACTTACTTATTTATACATGCATATTAACGGCTTCGCGAGAGATTGACTAAATGGAACACTGTAGTGTATTGACAAGTATAGTAAAACGTTTTCAGTTAAAAATTTTAAATTTGTTCTTGACACTTCTCAGAACAATAAACCTCCAAAATGACTTATTAAAATATTTTTGTTCGTAATCCATGCAATTTATTTGCTATTACGATTGCTAATTGCGCAGACCCACAAAAAAAGTGTCTGGTTTACTTAAACAGACTAACTTTTTCTCACGCACTTTTGGACGCTAAATCCGGATTTACCATAAAAAATGGGGGTTTGGGGTCAAATTTCGGAGAAAACCTCAAAAAACTGTTAAAAAATAATGTTTTCCAGTGGTTAGAGCTGAAGAATAAAAAAGAAGAGCAACAATAATCTTATAAAACACCATATGTTTATGTATTATTGTCTGCTAAATTCAAATTTGTCATGATAAAAGAGATTTGACATTCAGATTTCAGACATAACCTCAAAAAACTACTAAAGCAAAGTTTTTAGTATTGAAAGTTCGAAAAAAGTGTGAATATGATTAGTTTTCCATCGCAATTACCTTAACTTTACATATTTATGCCTGATAAATCGGAATTTGTCATGCTTAAAGACATTTGACGTGCAGATTTCCAACATAACCTCAAAAAACTAAAAAGCTCCATACAAGTGTAAATATGATTCGTTTTCCATCGTAACTACCTTAACTTTATATATTCATGCCTACTGAATCCAAGTTTGTTATATTTAAAGAGTTTTGACATGTAGATTTTAGACATAACCTCAAAAACTACTGAAATTAAGTTTTTAGATTCAAAAGCTCGAAAAAATGTGAATACAAATCGCTTTACATGAATACAATAGTATTCCTGTGAGTTTTTATTTTTTGAACCCGAGCGCATTATGAAAAATGTGAGTTGAGTAAATTTTGAACATCAGCTTTGAAAACTTTCGTTTCACTTTCTGTTTTGGCCACCAATCCGCTTCCCTCAACAACATTTTCTTCTTGGACATTAAGATTTTCACACTTTTCGTCGTGACCTTCATGAACTTGCATAATTCCTTGTATGAAATTGTCTCTCTTGTATGAGAGTCTTGTATGAAATTGTCTTTCTTGGGAAGCCTCATCTATTGAACTTTCGATTGAATATTTTTGCGGACCAACGACACTAAATGCTATTGCATACGATTTTTTTTCCTTACGTGTCGTATTTACTTCATTTAAATTTGTCATGCAATAGTAATATTTTGTCTTGTGGTTTTTTCCAATTTGCTAGTTTTTGAAATTTTTATTTATTTTTACCTAGAGTTTTTTTTGGATTTATTCAACATTTTGTAACAATTGGTACATAGAATGTGTGGAACCCAGGTCGTATTTTGCCCCGATACTTCTATTCCAAAGCATGCTTTAAATAAACTTTCAACTTTTTCAGTGATATTTTTGATATGCTTCGTCTGCACATATTCGGCGCTCATGTGGCAGTAACTATAGGAGTTCCCCACACAGTCATGATCGACCTGTTGCTTTGATCCTGATAGTACGTCAGATTCATAGATTTTATTTGTAGTACCCATAAAATCATTGTTAAACCCGCAGGCTAGAACTCCTTTCCCGATCGATGGTAAGTCCACTGTCCTAAGGGTGATAAACCTCGTACCTCCCCAGACCTAAGTACAAGGGCTTTCTGACTTTGACGAGGACAATGTCAACTCGTCGTCGGACACACTATGGCATTATCCTCATGTTCTAGCACTCTCCTGCAGGACAGCGTGCCTCGCTGCTTCATTACCACGGAAGATTGGAAGCAAATCATACCACACATCCCATACGGGCAGTCGTCAAAGTTGCAGTGTCTTTCGTAGCAGCAGGTACAGATGGTAAAAATGCAGAAATAGTTGTTTACGAGGTAACATACAGGGATATTCTTAAGTACTTGAGGAGCGGGGACCAGCGTGTAGATCAGCTTCCCCTGAGTCAAAATCTGTTTACAGAATAATTTTTTAACAATTATTCATTAAGTAAATGGATTTACAAAAGTGCTCCATTTCAGCGTGTTTAGAACGCCAATTTCAATGGCGCGGGCTGCCATGAAGTGCAGTGTCATGGATCGCAACAACATAGCAACAAATCTCTATGTCGGTAAACAAAGTCTGAATAGATCCCCTAGCGGGCAGAAGATGGCGCTCAAATGTAATTAAAATAGTAAAAACGTGTAGCTATAAAACTATTAGAAGGACATGAAGGGCTGAGTATCACAAACGTAAAAACAAATAAATAAGCGTACGAAAAGGTTATTTAGTTAACCAAAGATATTATTGTGAGATCATTCTACATACGATAAAATTGACAATGACGATGTAGATAATGATGATAATGATAAAGAAAATAAACATGATAATTAATATAATATAAGAAAGAAGATACAATTGTAAACAACATTAATAATAATAAAGACAAATGTTTAACGTTAGCGGCTATCAGGTGAAACTTAAGCCGCACTTGGGTAGTACTTGAGCAGTGGCGCTTGGGCGGTACTTGGACGCCACTTTAGCGGCACTTGGGCGGAATTAGAGCAGCGGCACTTGGGCGGCACTTTGGCTATAGTTTGTCGGCACTTGGGCAGAATGTTAGCAGCGGCACTTGGGCGGTACTTGGGCAGTACTTTGGCTGTAGTTTGTTGGCACTTGGGCTGAATGTGAAAAGCGGCACTTGGGCGGTACTTTGGCTATAGTTTGTCGGCACTTGGGCAGAATGTGAGCAGCGGCACTTGGGCGTACTTGGGCAGAATGTGAAAAGCGGCACTTGGGCGGTACTTGGGCAGAATTTGAGCAGCGGCACTTGGGCGGCACTTAGGTGGTACTTGGGCAGCACTTTGGCCGTACTTTGGCGGTACTTGGGCAGAATGTGAAAAGCAGCACTTGGGCGGTACTTAGGCGGTACTTTGGCTGTAGTTTGTCGGCACTTGGGCAGAATGTGAAAAGCGGCACTTGTGAGGTACTTCAGCGGCATTTGGGCCGTACTTTGGGGTACTTGGGCAGAATGAGAAAAGCGGCACTTGGGCGGTACTTAGGCGGTACTTGGGCAGAATTTGAGCAGCGGCACTTGGGCGGCACTTGGGCCGTACTTTGGCGGTACTTGGGCATAATGTGAAAAGCGGCACTTGGGTGGTACTTTAGCTGTAGTTTGTCGGCACTTGGGCAGAATGTGAGTAGCAGTACTTGGGCGGTACTTGGGCGTTACTTCGGCCGTACTTTGGCCGTAGTTTGTCGGCATTTGGGCAGAATGTGAGCAGCGGCACTTGGGCAGTACTTGGGCGGCACTTGGGCCGTACTTTGGCGGTACTTGGGCAGAATTTGATAAGCGGCACTTGGGCGGTACTTGGGTGGCACTTGGGCGGTACTTTGGCTGTAGTTTGTCGGCACTTGGGCAGAATGTGAGCAGCGGCACTTGGGTGGTATTTAAGCGGTTTTTGGGTGGCACATGGCGGTACTTGTACTGTACTTTGGTGGGACTTGGACAGAATTTGAGCAGCGGCACTTGGATGGTACTTGGGCGGTACTTTGGCGGTATTTTGGCTGTAGTTTGTCGGCACTTGGGCAGAATGTGAGCAGCGGTACTTGGGCGGTACTTTATCGGCACTAAGGCAGAATGTGAGCAGCGGCACTTGGGTGGTACTTAAGCGGTTTTTGGGCGGCACATGGCGGTACTTGTACGGTACTTTGGTGGCACTTGGACAGAATTTGAGCAGCGGCACTTGGATGGTACTTTGGCGGTATTTTGGTGGCACTTGCTTGGCACTTCGGTGCATTTTTAGTAGAGGCACTCGGGTGGTACTTGGATAGTATTATTTTTGTACCTCACTCAATTTGAATAATTTTTCTTATTGACTGCCCAAGTACCGTCCAAGTGCCGCTGCTCAAATTCTGCCCAAGTGCCGACAAACTACAGCCAAAGTACCACCCAAGTGCCGCTTTTCACATTCTGCCCAAGTACCGCCAAAGTAAGGCCCAAATGCCGCCCAAGTACCACCCAAGTGCCACCCAAGTGCCGCCCAAGTACCGCCCAAGTGCCGCTTTTCACATTCTGCCTTAGTGCCGACAAAGTACCGTCAAAGTACGGCCCAAGTACCGCCCAAGTAGCGCCCAAGTACCGCCCAAGTGCCGCTGCTCACATTCTGCCCAAGTGCCGACAAACTACAGAGAAAGTACCGCCCAAGTGCCGCCTGATAGCCGCTTAAGTTGAATATTTGCCTTTATTATTATTATTAATGTTGTTAACAATTGTATCTTCTTCCTTATATTATATTAGTTATCATGTTTATTTTCTTCATCATTATCATCATCATCTTCATCGTCATTGTCAATTTCATCGTATGTAGAATGATCTCACAATAATATCTCGGGTTAACTAAATAACCTTTTCGTACGCTTATTTATTTGTTTTTACGTTACTGATACTCAGCCCTTCATCTCCTTCTAATAATTTTATAGCTACACGTTTTTACTATTTTAATCACATTTGAGCGCCATCTCCTGCCCGCTAGGGGATCTATTCAGACTTTGTTTACCGACCTAGAGGTTTGTTGCTATGTTGTTGCGATCCATGACACTGCACTTCATGGCAGCCCGCGCCATTGAAATTGGCGTTCTAAACACGCTGAAATTGAGCACTTTTGTAAATCCATTTACTTAATGAATAATTGTTAAAAAATTATTCTGTAAACGGATTTTGACTCAGGGGAAGCTGATCTACACGCTGGTCCCCGCTCCTCAAGTACTTAAGAATATCCCTGTATAAACACTAGAAGTAGTGTGTTGTGCATATGTCTATGCTTACCGTAAAGTCTAAAGCATTTTGCACACGGATAGTACTTTAAAAGTTCAAAAAAACAACTGAAAGTACTCGAACCAAATGAGAAAAATGAAATATGATTTTTACAAGTTTTTGAAGCTGATCTTAAAAATTTACTTAACTCATATTTTTCATTATACGTTCGGCTTCGAAAAATGAGAACTTACAGAAATACCATTGTATTCATGTAAAGCGATTCGTATTCCCATTTTTTCGAGTTTTTAACACTAAAAAAATTCGTTTTCAGTAGTTTTTTGATGTTATATCTGAAATTTGCACGTCAAATCTCTTTTATCGTGACAAATTTGGATTTAGCAGGCAAAAATACATTAACGCATGGTGTTTTTTTAAGATTATTGCTTCTTTTCTTTTTTATTCTTACGCTCTAACCACCGAAAAACGTCATTTTCAACAGTTATTTGAGGTTATCTTCAAAATTGGACCCTGGGCCCCCATTTTTTGTAGTGAATTTGAATTCAGCGTCCTAAAATATTTGAGAAAAAATGTTCTTCCTTAGCAAACCTGACTTTTTTTTGTGGATTTGTGTTACCAGAGCAACAAAGTCCTGGAGCTTATCCTTCCGATTTCTCATCACCACAATGATTACGAACACGTATTATCCTACCTATTAAAACTGGAAAGTTTGAGTAATTATTGTCGTCGGGGTTACAATAGAAAGCTGATCTCTTACGTAATAAGTGCTTTATTTGTCAACTTTAACGCTGCTGTTTTAATCTCAATAAATGTTCTGCGTCAGCTTCCTGACGCTTAGAATTGTAAATATTTGAAGTTTTCTTTTCCATTTGGCTAGACGTCTCCCGTTACTATTCCGGAGACGTTAGCGATCGGAAAGTCTATTTATCAGTGGCATTCGTTGATCTTGGTGATTTGGGATGAAGTTCCATGTAAGTAGCTTGTCTATTAGAGAACAGTTTCGTCGATAGCTGCGTAGCCTAACATGAACTTTTACTTCTTAAAGTAACTCGATAAAATTGATTGCAGAAGCGGCTTAGTCAATGTAAAGTAACATTGAAAAAATAACCACTCGCCCCTAGTGGTCAAAAGTTAAATCTGTTCTTCAGAGCTTTTTTGTAGATAGTTTTTATGAGTAGCATAAAAACGTTTCTATTAAAGTTATCGTTAATATTACTATGACTCATTAGAAGCCGTAATTAAATTTCTGTGGAAATTTGGGATCGATTGGTTCAGTAATTCTTGGAGATTTTTGCAAGCTTACGAACAAACGAATGTTTCTTTATATAATAGTAAGATACCGTAGTAAATGTATGCTGACGTCGTTTTCGTTATTCTTACTTACATTATTTTTTGTCAAGACACCACACCACCCTCCACTAGCCTAATATATACTGAAATATTTACTTTTAAGCGTGATTTTTTATAAATTTTTTCGCACCGCCCACAATACGAATAGATGAACCTGATGTATACAAATAATTAATAATTAATTTATTTATATAACTTAGAGTAAGATCATAAATAAATTTACATCAAATTTATTTGTGATTTTAAAGTTCTTGGTACATCAAGCTTTGTTTTAGGGAATATTGGTGAGAAAATGTGTAAAAAACTTTAATTTCTTATTAATCTATCCATAGCAAGATTCTAATACATACACAATCTCAAATAACTCTTAATTATACAATAACAAAAGTAACGGAAGTATTACCTCGTTAAGGAGATCAACTCACAGAACCAGTTAAGTAATTTAAAGTTAGTGTGAATAGTTATTGTGCTGTTAGATGTATACATGTTCATAAAAAAGTTTTGTAACTAATTGTACTCCACGTAGACTATAATGAAATGAAAATAGTCTTCTGTTTGGAAAGTTAAAAAAACAAAACATATATATAAAGCTTAAAGCAGTAGTACTATTTAAATACAGATCGCTAATCTCCATTGGAATTTTATCTAGGGGAAAAAATTCCTTATATTGAGTATATCATTAAAAGTAGCAGAAGAATGATTTCAAAGAATGCTTCTTATACTATCACACAAGGAATAGCAGGATCTAGAAAAGTTATAAAAATGGGATATACATGCAAACAGTTCTTTATCATCGCACACAGGGGTAGATGGCCCTATTAACGACAGTCTCCGGAAAACTTTCAAAAAACTTATATAATCTTAAAATTATGTTTTAAAGTATTCTATTGTAATTTAAGTTACTCTCAATAGTTTACCCAATTTACTGTAAGTGTAGATGTTTATAAATTGAAAAATCAATGATGAGTATATTTTATCTATCAAATGAACAATTTTTTATTTGGCTCTATTATCGAGCCGTAAGACCGTCAATGTATATCTTTTTTCGAATCCTTGTTATTGATCTCATTGAAGCTGAATATTCACTTACTTGAACTGTTCGTATGTAAGATTTTGTTTATACTCACGAAAATTGATGAGATTTCTTTAAAGCAACAGAAACGTACAGCTATGTATCACATCAGAAATAAACCCAAATAAAAATTTATTGAAGAACAGATTGAGATTAGATACGCTGATAAGTATTACTATAGAGGGCATATATTTTAGGGGTATGATGCAGGTAGTGCACCTATTACAAACTTTGTTATTTATGAAAAATAAAAAGAAGAAAAATTTTAATAGAAAATTGTTATCGCGTAGTAAAAAGTATTACGATATTGCCGTTACATTTATGCAATGTATGTATTCAAAGCAGTGAATTTTTCAAAAGATAGAAAAATATGCATTTCCTTATAATTTTTAGTAAGAGATCATATGAACACTGTTGTTTTATAATGCAACCTTACTTTTTACGTGTTAATAACATCGAAGTGATGTAAACTTTGAGAGTTTCGTAGGCCAATAAACTTCTCAATAAATTTATAGACAAAAAACAGTTTATGTACGTACATTTACCGTTTATTATTACTTTTGTAATTATTGCTTGGACCCTCAATAGTTGGGACAGGCTCGATAATAGTGTTATCTACCCTATTTTGAGGAAGAACTGTCTCATACTGCACAAATACATTTTTTATGTAAGTTTATTTCTCATAACCTGAAGAAGCATAGAATAAAAAATAGTTGTGGGGGTTGGCACGAAAAACGTGCAGAAGGTGGATCCCTACTATTGTATGCATATATACATCAAATAACCTCAGTAAAAACGTTATTTTTTGTTGTATCTTAAAAAACATCATGTAATTATGCATAAATAGTTTATGACACAATATTTAGTCTGTCAGTCAATGTTTTATTATTCGAAAATCAAAAAAAAGCTTTTTAACTTATCTCATGTTAGCATGTTGGATTGCACGATACAATTATGAACTAATCTGGCTCACTGCACTTAATCATTACGCCCATTGCATCCTGATAATGTCATTTTGTGTAACGTGGTCTAACAACGTTTCTTGATAGGAGTATAAAAGGCTTTTTTATGTTATTCTTATTTCTAAAAATTTCTCTAAAAATCATACGAATGACCTACCCCCCGCATTATATTTAGAATACATTCCTGCGATCCAGCACCCCTGCAATGTTAGGGAATATTCAAAAGATGTGTTTATTATTTAAACCAAATAAAATTGTTCTGTATTTTTTCTCGTTCTACCTTGAGCGCATAGATTGATTTTGTATTTATTACAACGAAAACATTTAATGTAGTTATTACTTCGTATAAGTTGTACTAAGTATAAGATCTATGACAAAGATTTAGACAAAAAAAATGGACGGTATGATATAAATTAACGCCAGACATGTAGCAGGAGAAAAGGGGAATGATGAGAATGTTTATTGTCACGACAAAGTCGTCTCTCACTATAAATAATACACTGAACTCAATTTAACGAAAAATTAATGTACTTTGATATTAATCAACTCCTCTTTACACTTCTTGATAAAATGAAACGCTTAGATTTAAGTACTTGTTTTATTAAACGAAAACTAGAACGACTTATAGCGATGCGTATAGCTTAGCGAGCAGACGTGAACTGGCATTCGGAGCCCCAAAGCATTGAAATCTTACATGCACGCACGCACATACATTCATACAAAGGCACACATATTAATCTTACTCTCTCCTTATTATATAGATATCATCTTACTCTCTCCTACTCGTAATCAGTAGTCAGCGGACTACTTTACTTAAGCTTACGATGGCGAATGTTTTTGAATATTTAACATTCTCCCCGACTATTGCTAAACGAAAAGGGGAGCAACAAGAAAAATTGAAAATATGTGATTTAAAACTGACAGTAATCGATCAAACAATGGTTAGAAATTTTAACTATTACAGTAAAGCTCAACAAAATATTCAAAATAAAATAAATAACAATTGATAGCTAGTTTTACAATCAATTAAATTAAATGCATATTCACATAACTCATAAAAAATAAGGCTTACGTACTACGATAAGAGAACGCCTTCTCTCTTACAAATTATTCATCATTCGCACGCAAAATAATGAGTTTAGTCACTGGTTGCTCTAGAGTTGCAAAGGCTGAGCGAAGTTTAACGACGCGGATCAAACCATCTCTGCCAGGAAACACCTCTGAAACTCGAGCTAACGGCCAATGGCCTCGAGGAGTATTTTCTTTCTTAACGAGTACAAGATCACCTTACATTAATTATTATAATCTGTGAGGCTGACACCATTTAATTCCAGTCAATAATTGTTGTAAGTACTCGGAAGACCAGCGCTGCCAGAACTGTTGGACTATTTGAGTTAGAAGCTTCCACCAGTGAAGACTACAAATTTTAACGTCGGTTAAATCAGGCTCAATTAAGAGAAACGATGGTCATATAATAAGAAAATGCGCACGAGTAAGGGGTAGAAGATCCTCGGGGGAGTCAGTCAAGGGAGTAATGGGCCTAGAGTTGAGACACGCTTCTACTTGACAGAGCAAGGTGGAGTACTCTATGACTGTGAGAATTTGACTACCTATAATTCGTCTCAAATGATGCTTGACCGGCTTGACAGCAGACTCCCATAATCCGCCGAAATGTGGGGCAGCTGGAGGGTTCAAAATCCACCTAGTACCGCGGTTGGGAGTGGGAACGACTTGGATTTCAGGTAAATTAGCCATCTGTTGAGTGAGACTAGGGGCCGAGTATTGACGGCACGTAAAACAGCGAGAAATGGTACAACGAACAGATTGCCTCCTTCGAAGTACCCAAAATTTCTGTCTCAATGTAGTGAGTGTGAGTTGCGTACCTCCATGCAGCGTGAGAAGATGATATTCACGGATTATAAGGTTAATAAAGTGATCACACGGTAGCAAGATGATGAGATGCTTGCTAAAGTCGGTGAGGCACTATCGATTTAATCTACCCCCTACTCGAAGTAATGAATCAATTAATACCGGTTTGAGAAGAAAAAGAGGACTTTTTTGAGGTAGAGTGACTACAATATCGCTTTCTCGGTTCATTAGGTCCTGATCAGTCTCAAAGATCTCATAATCTTGTTTAAAATACAACATCTGATGATACTGAATAAGAGTAAACTCAGCATTTTCCAACTCGTCAAAACTTAAAACGAGGCGTTCGGTCTCAAGAAGACTACGAGTTTGTAATCGAGAAAGGTGAGGATCAAAAACTGTTGCATTCTTTGACGATCGTCGATAAAGCATGAGACGATAAACTTTAAAACAGAACCTTATACAATAAGCGGTACTGCGTAAAAGTTTGTGTAAATTACTAAACTTTAAATATAATGGCCAGACTTGATGAGTCTCGCCACGAGTCGTAGCTTAGCAAGATCCTTGATCTTGTGGCCTAGTTGTTAGTTCGGGGTAAAACAATATCTTCTCGTGAAGGTGTAACGGACCTTAAAACCAAGTGTCACTACATGGTTATTGAGATGGTAACACTCCTCGAGAAACTATGTCAGCAGGATACGGTCCTTACAGGGACGTGATGCCAATACGCTAAGGGTAAAAAAGTATGTATAGCGCTGCAACGATTGGTGACAAACGTAGGCCACTTAGAAGCATGAGTACTCAATCAATGAATCACGTCCTTGGAATCCGACCAAAGATGCACAGAATCAAACTTAATCGAAGAGGCATCAAGATGGTGCTTAGCAAGCTTAGTAAGCAAGTGCGCAGCATTGAGCTCCAACTTAGGTATAATGAGTGTTTTTAACGGAGCCAATTTCGATTTAGATGCGAACAACTAAACAAAAACTTGATCCTCCTTAACAATTCGGCAATACAGTACATCGGCACAAGCTGCCTTGAAAGCATCTACATAACCGTGTAATTCTAGATTGACGAACTTAGGACAATAAAAGTTCCAACGAGGGATTGAGATAGACTTTATCTCATCAATTTCTCTAAGCCAATAGATCCAGCGTTTTAAAATTTCACAAGGAATCTCTGCGTCCCAGTCTATCTGCGCTAGCCAAAGGTCTTGTATAATAATTTTAGCATAAATAATTGTAGGAGCTAGCCAACCGAGTGTATCAAACAATTTTGCAGCAGTTGATAGAATGGAGCGTTTGGTCCAAGTTTGATTGATTAAAGAAGCATTGATCTTATAACGAAAAACATCTTCTTTAGGGTACCAAGAAAATCCTAATACAGGTACTGAAGCTTCAAAGTCAGAGAATCGATGAGGATTAGTGCTGAGCAGATGTGGAGGCAGGCCATATAATACATTAGGCTCATTAGATGCCCATTTCTGAAGAGGAACCTTGCCTGTGTCAGCGGCTACGATAAGCTCATTTACCTTTTTTGTCGTGGAGATCACGTCATGCGCTCCCGAAAGAACATAGTTCATATAGATTTCATCGTTCAACACTACAGAAGCCAATGGAAATTTAGAAGCGCAGTCACTAGCGAACTGCTTAATAGCTCGGCAAGCCAAGTAAGGAGAGCAAGCGAGACCATACGTAATAGTTTTAAGTTAGCAGCTTTTTAATTGAGCTTGCAAATCAGAATTTCAAACTATGAGTTGATAGCAACGATCAATCTCAAGAACGAACACCTGCCTAAGCATCTTTTCAACATCGGTTCCAAAAGCCGCCACAAATCCGGCTCGAAGGACTAAAATGATAAAGATTTAGACAAAAAAAAATGGACTGTATGATATGAATTAACGCCGGATATGTAGCTAGAGAAAAGGGGAAAGATGAGAATGTTTATTGTCACGACAATGTCGTCTCTCACTATAAATAATACACTGAACTCAATTTAACAAAAAACTAATGTACTTTGATATTAATCAACTCCTCTTTACACTTCTTGAGAAAATAAAACGCTTAGATTTAAGTACTTGTTTTATTAAATGAAAACTAGAACGACTTCTAGCGATGCATATAGCTTAGTTAGCAGACGTGAACTGGCATTCGGAGCCCCAGAGCCTTGAAATCTTACATGCGCGCACGCACATACATTCATACAAGCGCACACACATCATCTTACTCTCTCTTACTTGTGAGCAGTAGTCAGCAGACTACTTTACGTAAGCTTACAATTGTGAATGTTCTTGAATATCCAACAATCTAAGATGCAGTATTTTTCTGTTTTTATTATTTTTTCATTTTATTAAGTTTTAAGCAATAACGTACAATTCTATGATTTAGTATGATCATACACATTTATTGAAACTCAAGAAATAAGAAAATAATAAAAACCGTAGTAATCACCAGTAATCTTATGAATTTCTGAAGAAAGAGAACACCCTAGTGCTCGGTTTTAAGAAAAAGAACAATAACAACAATAAGTTAATGTAGTAATCTTCTTTTCCAGTAAAATTTTTTAAAAATTATAATAGTTTATTTGAATTCCTATATATTTGCTTATCATTTTCTTTCTTCTAGAAAAATTTGTCTATCTCCCTTTTTCTTAAAAAAAATTATTTTTCAAAGTTCTTAGTTTAAGCTCTTAAAAACTGCTTTTTTTGAAACATTATTTTCAATATGTATACTAAGTTATCACAAAAATAAATAAATTTCACTCAAATCAGTTGAAAGAATGATTTAATTTACATAAATAACATATATTAACTTTTAATTTGATATTTTTCTTCTTTAATCGTGGACTTTCTATCAATTTGAAATATTTTCTCGAAGTTCTTACGTTAAATTTGCATTTATATTTCTTCGTCAATTTACCATCTTGTATAACCTCAAAGAGGTAAAATCTCTGCTACAATAAATTGTCACATTTACCTTTATGAAAATTTTGTTAATTGAAAAAAGTTTATTTATGATAAAAAATTATACCTAAAATATTCAATAAAAATTTGTTATGTCTACTTAATATTCTTAAACGTACATCATTCAAGTTTTATTTCTTGAAAATCTTCTCCTACGATCGTTAATTTATTATCAAAATGTGTATGTATTGCATAGATGACATGATGTCCTGTATTCGCTACGTGCACAATTTTGAAGCAGCGCCATCCTAGGGAAAAACGAGAACTATTGGTCTGGCACAGCAGAAGGCAATATTTGCGATATGTGCTTGATACCTATAGGAACCCAGTACCTCGATAGATACACGGAAGGTTCTGTGTTTATTACATCACGAATTAATACAATGTCTCAAGTGGTACAATCCTATGTGAATAACTAAAGACTAAATTTGTACTACAAGCACTATAAGCGCTTGAGTATGTCCGTGTGTACTGTGTGATACGAGATATGTTTTATTAGTTTGCAATGTAGTCAACACAGACCTCCTCTGACCAATCAGAGAGCTCCGTTAGCCCTATACCGGCGTGTTCACACAGTATGTACACACGTTCATACGATACGCTTAGAGGATCAGACCCCAGCTAAAAACTCTAAGAAATACACAGTATCCAATGTATTTCACTGCGTTTTTTAATGAACATGCCTGAGTAAAATATGTACATACTACTCATAATTTTATTAAAAATTTAACCCTTAGAATGGTTGTCGATGTATAAACACATAACTTTCTGATGATAGCAATGCTTAGCAGTCTGCTAGCAGAAGACAAACCTATAGTTTAGTTTCACATATTAGCACAGGTATTGCTGCGATCGCTTTTTCAGCTTGTGCACGTAGCGAATACTATGTTTGATACTTTTTTTGGAATCACAGAAGCCTCATTCTAAATTATCAAATTGACTTGACCGAATTTTTCTTTAAATTTGAATTTCAGAAATGCACTTCATATCTTATTTAAATCCAAAGTTAAGAAAAAACTTCTATGACTGATAATTCCTTTGGTAGTAGTACTAATGCAATGCCAGCCCAGAGCATTTACGAATTTATTTTTTTTTTGTGATGTAAGGATATAAATTAATGTTTTAAATAAAAATATTTTTCGAATTCTCCATGTTAGTCAGATATTATTTATCTAAAAAACACTGAATCAAACAAATGTTTCTAGAATAAAATTTTCTCTGTATTACCGTTGACTTGCAAGTTAACTTCGTTTGGTAAAGGTGAATTCAATTATTTATACGATTCATCTTTAAGATAAAAAAATTTGTTTTATGGACAGAACAGCATGGTTTTATATATTATGAAAAAAATTTCCAATTGAATAATTTTTATACTTATTACAAATTTTATTGCCTAGTATATTTTCTGTTACAACAGACCACCAAAAAAATTACATCGTTTAATAAGGAAACATGACAATACCAGCTTTTCGGAAAATATCATCATGTTTAAAGTTATCAAAATAAAAATGGAGTCAACTAAATAATAAATAAAGGATATTATTACTTACTTATTCGATTAATATCTAAAAGTAGGTTCATCAGTGGAAGTTTATTTTAAATGTACTAAATACAAATTAAGTCTTGCTACCTTACTACAGTAGTGTAGTTTGATGTCCTAATCATATGACACACTATATAGTAAAGAGCACCATAAAGACACACACTTTACCTTTGGCTTAGCAATATTTTAATAAAAGGATTATTAGTTATTGACAATTATAAAATGACCTATTTGAGGGTTATTTAACAATGCAAAAAAACAAATATAAGCTACGTTTTCTACATTTAACATATTTAAGAAAATTGATAGTTTTGGGGCTATTGATTACAAATTGATACTTTCAACTCCAGCAATTTTTTATTTAACATCACACTAACAACTAGCTGTTAGCTATGACGGTATTTTAATCGTCTATGCCTCGGCTTTACGAAGATATTCTTTTTTCTCTAGTGCTCATAAGTTTTGAGAATAATGGTACTCCTCTTCAACTATACCTCTTTCTACTTCTTTTAAAACTCTTTTCAGCTTCCTAAATAACCTAAATAACTTCCTAAAAAACTTTTATACGATTGTTTCAAATAAGGTATCTATATCTTGCTATAGTATATATTTGTATGGTTTACAGTTAAGGCGTACTGATCAACAAATTATCCACGGCATTTTGTAGGTCCTTTTACAAGCTACATTTTCTTGATTTAACGTTTTGAAAAAATCTGTTGTTTTTAAGCTACTGTTAAAAATTTGTATGCATAAATGACTACTTCCGTCATCTTTTTAATGGCAGATATAATTTTGAAAAAATTGTTATCCTTATCAACTTGTGCTTATCCAAATGGTTCTCATTAAAGCATAAATATTGATAAATTTGTAACATTAACTGTTTTTAATGCTGCTTTTCAGATCGTTACAGCTTTATCCCCAAAAAAATCAATTTGTTGCAATTGATTCATTCTAAGGATCTAATTTAAATGTTTGATGACTTGTCATTTCCTTGGGAATTTAAAGTGAGAAAATACCAGTTGTAGTCCATGCTATAATAAAAACTATTTTTATATCTACTCAAAATAATGCAATGAATTTTAAAACAAAAAAAATCTCATTTTTACCAGCTGGATCATGATTTACCATAGTTTTTTAGGTTTTTTTTTTTACATGTTAATCGTTTGAACTACAATAAAATTTTAAACCATCAAAGTATCTGCTTAAATTTGTTGTTTGAAATTTTTTATACTATTTACATAAAATTGTGGAAGACAATATTCATTTTTTGTTATTTAGGATAACTACTTCTTTTTAGTGTTAGAATTGCAAAAATGTCACTAATTTATAACTTAAAAAAAAACCCTTACTTGAGTTTTTTATAATAACTTGTTTTTCATTGAATATATACTTACTGGTGACAAAGAATCAAATTTCATTCATACGTTACATGTGCATAAAAAAAGTCGATGTTATTGCTAAATGAATTATTTTTACCACTATAAGTTTAATAAGTTAACTTAGTATTAAAATTGTACCAAAATAGTGTGCTTGGACAACACGTACATTAGACGTTCTTTACAGGTGAGTTCAAGTACTAATCACTATGTAAACTCGATGCATAAGCTCATGCAATATGGTTATACAAATTCATTGCTTCAATATATATTACATTACGAGATAAGTTACTCTTGTTACTAAAAGAAATTGAAAATAATCAATGAAAAATTAAAAAATAGATGGCGACATTCATTCGTGAACCATATAATTATCTTGTTACGTCCGAACTTCTATAAGTGAATGGTGAAACTCTTAGATTCGTTCTACAAACAAATAAATTTAATTTTTGTTTGTCAGGAACCAGCCGTTAGCCCAAAGGGCTTATTTGCTCTTACTTACAGTATACTTTTTATTTAAATCGTTGACTTGGTGCTGTGGTGTTAAGTTTCACTGAATAGTATGTGTTTAATAGTGCTAGTGGGTCATACGCCAGCTGGCGTTGACCTATTGTTTGAATTTATATTTTATGCAACACAATCGTAGTCTTACTTTTATAAGCCGCTGCTGGGGCGCATGCAGTTGCAAAATCTTACAAGGTTGACCGTAACGATGATTCTCATGCTACATGAGAGTACTCGTGGTGATGGCAATTATAAGGCTGCTGCTTTTAACGTCGGAACCCAAGTCGATGGTCCTTTCTTTCTTGTTCCTTCTTGATTAACTTTTTAGGTGAGTTTACAGTGGCTTGGTTTGCTCAAGCTTTTCTCACACAGCTTAGTCTCCGAACTAAGTCTTACATTTTCTTAAAATTCACGCTTCTAACACATAGCTTAATCACCGAACTAAGTCTTACATCTGCTTGAAAGACGCAACAGACATCACTCTCCAACTTTTATACTTACCTTGGAGCACTTGATGAAAGAGAAAAGGTGAACATTGTTATATCCAAGGAGTTTGTATACTCTTGCATTTAAGAGGGACAAGTCAGGTTGGGAATACGAACGACCAATCAGAGCTAAACCTAATTACTCTCAATTGACACGAGCACAGTCGTGGTGCAATAATTACACCACAATTGATGTTTAAAACTGCTAATCTCTCAGATTTTACAGTAAGTACAAGTGCTGTCGAAATTGTGTATGATATTTCTTGTAAACATACACAGTGAAGAATGTTGAAATTGTTAATTATTTACATTCTTAGATGTACCACTGCGAATTAATGTTGTTAGGTGAGCACTTTATAAGATTGTGGGAGGTGTATGCGTGTTTCGAGTTTTGCGACGTTAGCTTATTTCAAAAGAAGAAAGTTATACTTTACGTGATTGCAGAAGCATGTGTACCTCTCGATGTTAGGAGATCGCTGAGCTTTTGCTTTTTATCATTTAAAAACGAAACTATGTGCTTCGAAGTAATAAATATTAAGTATATGACATGGGATGTCAGAGTATACTTAATTTTTTTTGCTTAGAATTTTTCATTTTGTTAATATTAATAGTAGAAACACTTTTCGTTCTCCTATATTTGAAAATTTTTTTTTTCTGACATTTTTCGTACTGCAAAAGGTTTCGCAAAATTTTTTTCACACTTGTTTTTTTTAACACAAACATTGTCAGTTATAAGAACCATGTAACATGAGCTTAATAAATAAATTTTTTCAAAATTTCATTACTTCAAGATATTTTAGCAGATATATTTGAACACTTATCTTTTGCATTTAAGATCTTTTGAATTTAGTAATTTGGTATCTGTTTGTAACGTTATCACAAGACAAGCAAGTGACAAACCACTTAAGTAAATCTGTGTAGTGTAGTGTGTATAAATTTAATGACCTTACCGAAAAAATAATTTACAATTGTGAGATTTAAAACGAATTGCAATTTTTATATTTCCTTACTAAAATGTTTAGTATGTAATTACGGCTCATCTTTCACAAAATTTTTATAATATGTTATAGTTATTAATTATCCTGTCTTACAGCATTTTCTTTCTATGAGGCTCTTTTACAGTCAAGCTTGAATCAGATGGCGCCAGGGCACGTCGCGGCTGTCATGGCCGTCTCACTCACACAACATTACTTTTCAGTATTGTATGTATATAGGAAATTAAAATGTAGTGGTAAAGCGCAATATTTGAAATTTCGAAATGAATAAGGAAGACAAGAAAGAATATTATGGGAGCTTAAAAGTTTCAGAATTGAAAAAGCTTTTAAAAGGGAAAGGAGCAAGAGTCAGTGGAAGAAAAGCAGAACTCGTGGAGGCAAAGTGGTTGAGGCATAAGCCATGACTTGGGAGCGGCAAAAATGTTGGTCTCCCAATTGCTTCGAGCCACTTTTTTTTTATCACACTATCAGAAGGAAATTTAAATTTCACTTTCTTATAGCAAGATATTACACTGCACTTCATTTTTCCTACTATCTTTAAACGTAAATGCAAACAAAAATTGTCTGCAAACAACAGCAATCATTTACAAAGGTTATGTCTTCTGCTTTGCTCATCACACAGATAGGCTCACGGACACAATACACAACTGTAAATTTGACGGTGTGTAAGTGCGACAGCCATGACAGTCGCGACGTGCCCTGGCGCCATCTGATTCAAGTTTGACTATAAAAGAGCCTCATGGCAGTTGCATCTTAATAGAATTTGTTGCATATCACGTGCACAACTAACCTTTATTTATAAAAGTATAATAAAATTCCTTAGTTCTGAATTGCTAAATTGTTGTGAAAGCTTTTTAAAGAAACGTAAAGTCAAGATTACTATTTTGTTGGTATTCTTGCATACCTAAAAAAAAATAAAAAAATGTACATAAATACAAAACTTGACTAATAAAGTAAAATCAAACTTAATAGCCACGTTTTATGGTACAATAAATTAAACACTCGTTTCGAAAATTGTCACGCGCTGACTGCCTACATTTCGTAAATAACTTAAAACTATCTCTGTTGATACTCAACCCACACCACCATTTTATATTGTATTTATACCTTGACATATTTTTACCACCCCTTTTTCTAATATTGTCACATAACGACTCATTATTACTGACGATAGAGGTAAGAAAAAATAATATGAAACTTATTTAAACACGTAAATGCAAGTGAGAAGTTCAATATTTTTTTTTTTTTTTTTAAAATTGTGGAAGACAATATTCATTTTTTGTTATTTAGGATAACTACTTCTTTTTAGTGTTAGAATTGCAAAAATGTCACTAATTTATAACTTAAAAAAAAACCCTTACTTGAGTTTTTTATAATAACTTGTTTTTCATTGAATATATACTTACTGGTGACAAAGAATCAAATTTCATTCATACGTTACATGTGCATAAAAAAAGTCGATGTTATTGCTAAATGAATTATTTTTACCACTATAAGTTTAATAAGTTAACTTAGTATTAAAATTGTACCAAAATAGTGTGCTTGGACAACACGTACATTAGACGTTCTTTACAGGTGAGTTCAAGTACTAATCACTATGTAAACTCGATGCATAAGCTCATGCAATATGGTTATACAAATTCATNATCGCAAAAAATATCTAAGAAGATAAAATTTGAAAAACGTTTTTAGTCATTTTATTGATTGTATAGTATTTCTGGAAAAAAAGGTCTAATAGATTCTTTCAAATTAAAAAAATAGTAATAGAAGCATGATTATACAGAAAACTATTAAATCATCATATCTTCGGTCGTTGTTTCATATTGTAAAACTTAATGTTATCTATATTCGATCAATTGACAAAACGTTTTTAAAATTATTATTAGATATTAGAGAAGGAAAAATTAAATCATTTCAAGTACCAAACAAACAAAAACAACTGATGTTTGAGCCGATATTTTTAGTGAAGATAATAAATTTTCAATACATGGCGTTATACTTACTTTTCGTAACGAACATACTCACATTTTGAAGACTAAAATTATAAATTATGTAGAAGAAGAAAAAAAACATATTACAGTAAAGATCATGATACTCACAAGTGTTGATAAATCTGGTAATAATATTTTTATAAATTTTCCAGTAGAATTTCTAAGCAATATTTGTGGAGGCTTACCACCGCATGAGCTTGATTTCAAAATTGGAGGAATTGTTGTGTTGATACGAGATTTGAGCATAAATTAAATTATGGCTCATGAAACGGTACAATATTAAAAATTACAAAATTACCTAAATACAATATTAAAGCAAAAAGTACAACTAGAGAAAACACTTAAAAGCGGGTTTTTATACCAAAAATTACGCTTAAAACAGGAAATTCATTATCATTACACTTCATTTTATACAGAAAACAATTTTCTTTAGTCTTATCGTTTTAACAATCAATAAATCTCAAGATGAAAGTTTTTATAATATTAGATTATATTTTTTTAAAACCACTATTTTCGCAGGTACAGTTGAACGTCGAGTTATCAATGTGCCAAAATAAAAATGGAATTTATATAAAATAGAACGTTATAATAATTTAGAAATTGGACATATTGTTTGAAACGAAATGTTTGATGTTAACTAATGTTGAATAGATAAAAAAAATTTAGTTTCTTTACAATAGCAAAAGTAAAAGTGTCTGAAATATTCTTGCACAGTTCATTTAAATAATAAATAAATGTATTTAATCAATAAAATTATTATTTTAATATTGTTTCATGACAATTCGCATTATTTAACATATTTCAATAGATATGATTTGTATTTGTTCGTACTCACTAGGGCTACAAGCAAGGTCCACGGTTGAAATTTATTAAGTTTATTTGTTGTTATTGATTGAGCATAAAAATATAATTTCATGTTCTTATACATATTCCATAAAGCAATTAATAAACTTTTAGAAAATGTAAGAAAAAAAAAACCAGTACACCATAGCACTACCTCAACGGTGGTGTGAAAATTTGCTGTTAAGCTAGAGATTAGAGGCTTTCTTAAAACTGTAAGAAAAGCTTAGACAGAAGGTGGAAATAGTCTTATAACTAGATACAACATGAAAACTAATGTAATTTAACTTTATTTCGAGATGTGGCTGAAGGGCGACTGGAGGAAGTTCTTGAAAATTGTGTTGAATTAACTAATTATTGCATTATAAAGTTATGAAAAGGGGTGGAAATCGACTAAACAAAAATTCAACCCAATAAAAATAGGTAAAAGCTGACAGTACAGAAATGTGCTAACAAATTATACAGCTCAGATAATTATTACATTCAAATAAGAAATAATTAACGTGGATCTAAAGAGTGGTGAAAACTGTCTGTTTAGAAATTATGAGAAGGCTGAGAGGTTTTCTTAAAAAGTGTAAGGAGAGCCGAGAGTGGGGGTGCAAAAAGTAATTAAAGTCAAAATGACATGATTACCGATATAACTTTACTTCATTTAGAGATGCTAGTGATGGAAAGCTGAAGAGAGTTTTTTTTAATTGTAAGGGAGGCTTGTTGGGTTATCTGGTTATTGATTTATAAAATTATAAGGGGTTGGAGGGGGCTAAACAAAAATTCAAACCAATAAAAATGTAATTAAAACTGATAGAATTTTATCTTTATTAGAGGGGTAGCTAAAGAATGGTGGAGGAGTCACCGAGAGGGCCCTCATTCAAATCGAGTGGGGGGCTGAAGGGTCTTTAAAGAGGGATGGATGAAGGGCTTACTAATAATTCAACCCAATAAAAATTACGTAAAAACTTTTAGAATATTACCTTATTTAGAGGGGTGGCTAAGGGTGGAAAGAGGAGGGAAGGAGGGATGATGGAGACGGGTTGTGTGGAATGACCTTCCAAAATCACTATATAATATATATACAAAAATGTTTGAACACATCCCATTGATGAAACCCAACTATATTGTTTCGTGAGCAGTTATTTTATATTATAATATGTCCTGAATGTTCTTTTTCGTTCAAAAGTTTCTAGAGATCACAATTTTTTAACGATTTTACTAAATTTTTTTTTTAACTTAAAGGTAAGATGATTTGTAAGATATCTGTGGTAGTCAAATTTTAATTTTCGATCCCAAATTTTTTCTACCTAACCTCAAAAGTC
>NW_019381519.1:1541845-1634912 GCF_000648655.2 Copidosoma floridanum
TATATATACATATATATATATACATACATATACTTCATATAAATATTTATATGTATATATGTACACACATATAATGCCGATTCAATCATAAATCATTTTTTAGGTGGCCTATCGAGCAATACAATTAAAAAATATTATAGATATAGTACATATTACGTATAATTATATCATTAAAATATTTTTTAAAAATTAATCCGAGATCCAATACGGTGGACCGAATTTCAAAAAGTTCTTGAATTCTGGAAAAAATGATTATTCAAAGGTTTTTGGGGTTGCTGATTTATAATCTGCTATTAAAATTTGCAAATTCAAGATGGCCGATCTAATATGGCGGACGGAAATTATCTAATTTCTCCAATCCTGGCAAATATTCTCACTGGAATGTTTTTAGGCTGGCTGATTATTAATAGTTACTGTCCAAAATTAAGTTCACGACATTTTTTTTAAATATAATTTCATCACAAACTTTTACAAGGAAGTACTTAAAATTCAAATGCACTGATGTCTTTGTTTTTTATGCAGTTCATTTAGAAAATTCCTTTAAGGTGATTTAATAAATGCTTAAAATGTTACAAAACGAAATATTAAGATGTGCTCTTACAGTGAAAGTGTAGGGACACAGTTTTAACCTTTAAACTTTTTTCCCTGTGATAAGCTTACTATTATTTGTAAATGTTTATTACAAAACTTATAAACAGTAAACTCTCTACAAAATTGTTAGTCATTCCTAGCAATTCTCCGAAAGTCATATCACATCAAACAAAATTTAATATTTATCTCGCCACACAATATGCATTATTGTAAGAAGTAACGAAAAAGGCCATTGCTTTTTTACCTTCAAGTTAAAATCAAGATACCAATATTAGGAAGATAGCAGCAGGACTAACAATGATTTATATTTTTGGTACACCAAAAAGGGATTTTCAGATAAGTTTATAGAATATACAAATTCCACCAGAACAATCACTAGTGGTATGATTTTTTATGTGAAGTCATTCATTACTCGATTTCCTCTCTTGAAACAAGACCTCTTTTTTATCTCATAAATCTGTTGTTAATAATGTATACATTAAAGATACCTACATTCAACTCTTGATATAATGTTATACTGAACGTTTGTTCACAGGAATCTATTGTATTTGGTCTCGTCCGTCGAGACACCGCTGGGGCCAAGTATCGTGGCTATAGGTGTCGTCGCTTCTCGTGATGACTTTATCACAACACAAGGGCGAAATCGGGCACACAACAAATAAACACTCGCGAGTGATATTTTCTGCAACAAAGAGTATATTCAAAAGAATATAAAATCAAATACAAAAATATAAAATACACTCGCGGGTGTAGGTGTGTATTCGTGTATGCTCGAGGCGCAAAATCGCAGCACGGGCAGACAACGCGAGCTAATCGAAGGCCGCTGCCCTTTACAATCAAACTGCCTGTTGGCAGGTACTCACAGGCGCTGATAAGCTCCTAGGCGATGCCTCTGCTCGGCCGGATCTTGAGCAGCAATCGAGTGGGAACGCTGAGGCTTGTAGGCGTCCCTACTGGCAGCGTTCGAAGGACGACATCGTCGAGGTTGGCCCTGGTGATCTTGAGTCTGGCGTCGCCTGCTATCTCAGCAGGACCAGGATACTTCGCCCCAAGCACTGCACCGGAGGTACTCAAGGGCAGCCGCAGTACTAGCAATTACCAAAAAAGGAGAAAACTCCAACCCACGCTTCTCGCGTAAAAACCAATAAATTGCTTCTCGTGTGATAGCCTTGAGGAAATCGTTTCTCGCAAACCACAATAAAACTCGTTTCACTTTTTCCTCTTTTCCTAACTGTCCTCTTCATTTTTTCTCTTTTCCCTTTTTCCCTATCTGTCCTAGCCTACCGATGATGGCTCGACGGTATTTCACCGTCACGAAAAATGAGAGGTGAGAAGCAGGGATAATTTGCTAAAATATGAGTTGATCCCTTTCGAACGAGCAAAGGAAATATAAGATTAATAATTCATTTTGCTAATGACTTTTTTTTCTTTTTTTTTTAGATTCGACATTTTACAAGAATTTACTTTTAAAGCTTAATTGTTTTATTTATTTCCAGATTCTGAAAGCTGTACATGTTTCTTGGTAACCTGAGAGTATAATCCTTTGTTTGGATGTATTTAAATTTCGTGAGCTTGTAAAACTTATCGAAATAGTTATCGAAACTGTATAACAATAACTTATCGAAAAGTAGAAAAATCAGAATGACCCATGACCATATGATCTGCACATATTGTTTCTGCGTCGGCTTACTCCTTTTTCATAGCTTTTCCCACTGTACAGCCACTTAGCAGCATCAGGTAGCATGTGGCAGTAGGCAGCAATACGATGATTACAGCAACCAGTAGCAAATCTTCCCGATCTCCACTCCACACCGCGTTTTCTCCGAGTCTTTGTTTTATCTTAAAACCCCGACGCCTCACGAGCAGTAGTCCCAGATTATAGGGTAGACAAACTAGGGACTGTCTATGGGCTTCCACCAATGGCAAAAAAAATTTTTTTTTTAGTATAAAAAAATTGCTTAAAAGAAAATGATTGAAGAATAATAATAAATACTCAACCCTACTTAATCCAGAATATCCTACATAACCACAAGGGAGCGACCCAACCTCAGCAGTGACCTAAAGAATCTTAAATTACAAGCGAACATTTTGACCAAAGCTATGTCATGTGTGTACTTAATTAATGAATTTTGTTTCTGACGTCAACTTGTCCAGCTTGATTGAATATTATTCGAAAACAAATTTTTTTTATTTATTACGAAAATGGTGAAACTAGTGAAAGGGTATATTTTTCGATTAGGGGAATAAATGTTAAAAGTGGGTTAGACTGGGGTCTTCGCTACTAAACGTACACCTCTTTAAAAAAAACCCTTGTTTTATTGACAATAAAACTTAAACATTTGGATCGCCTACTGCGTCCAGTAAAACTCTGTATTGTAACTCTTGAACTTCGAACGCTACGCGTACATGGGTACAAGATCGTATCAACGGACATATGTTTACGCTGGGAGTCTGAACGCAACAAAATACTCTTTGATGGCGTGCTTACACACTATTAGATTATAACTACAATTTATAAATCGATGTGATGAACAGCATTGCATCAAAACAAACGCTTGAATTTACGCGGTGATACCAAGGGTGAAAGCCCCAGGTAAGTTCGATAGATAGAATTACAAACTACACTATCAGTTTCGGCTGAAATCGCAAGGCCTGTAGAGCGTGCAGGATATTTACAAGGTTTCATGACGATAAACGCGTTAATTAAAACGTAGCCCACTCTCAATACAAAGTAATATATGACTAACACACTAATTGCACCGTAAACATAAAAAATCTCACCAACAAATGGGCTCATACACGATGTCGCAGTTTTCGCATATTCCGACTAATACGTTGCATAGACAAAAAATAATAAAGAAAAATATTGGTTAAGTAAGGCAAAACGAAAAATGAACAAAGAATACCTAAAAGATCAGCTATACAACGGGATTCGATGTTCACAGCGACACGAATGCTGATATAGGGAGCAAGCCGCAAAGCGAGGTAGTCAAGCACTTGAAAAAATCAATGTAATGTAGATTGAGCGCGATAACTATCCCGAACGACCAAAGAACGCATAGAACTTCTGGTTAAAAGATCGGCTGGCTCGGGTACACCACTTTATTGACTATTAAATAATCATAGGCAAATATTGCTACCTAATTCCTTAAAGAGTGCAAGACTCTAGAGCCTTTCTCACACCGGGAAATTTACTCATAATTGATCGGCGCTCACTCTTTGCTTGATCCTCGATCTTAATGATTTTTCGATCGCCTGCTCTACAGTGGCTTGCTTTTCCCTTTTCCTTCAAGCCCCTCCCCTTTTGCCGCCAATCGACGCTCTTAATGCGCAATAATATTTAGTGGCTTAGCTCTGCGCAGGAAGCTAGAGAGAAATTAATACATATCGATCTTAAATACATACTTTACGTGCATGTGTGTGAGGAAATCATCTTGCACAAGTTAACTAACTTGACTGAGTTGCTTATTTCGTTCATAATAAATTGTGACATGTGGGTTTTCAAACAGATTTTTAAAATAAAACAGGCTCTTTATGACGCATGAAGCCAACTTCGTGGTTCGATTTACTTTAAAAATATGACGCTTGATCTTTTGAAACTTTTATACACTGATCGTTTTCCTACAACTGACATGTACTGATTTTGCCATGAGTTTTCGAAAAAAATAAAACGTTTTAAAAATCCCTTTAAGTAATCTTTTACATTAGCTATTGATTGTAATTACTTTGTAAATATAATTTTAAGTTCCAACTAGGAGTGAATAAAAACGATCGAAAATAAAAGTAACAATAAGGCAAAAATATGTTTGATGAAAACAATGAGATCAGAAATGTATGATCAAGAAATCAGTATGAACACAATGCCAGTGACTTAGTTGATTATTGGACAAAAAAAGGAAGCTCAGAAATTCAATCCAACAATACAAACTTATTGAATCGTAAGTCGTTTATACAAAAAGACGTAAATAGTTCTAGAAAATATACTTTGTCAATGTTTGAGAAAAATATAAAGAAGAGAGAATCAATTAAAACGAAATGCTTGAGTTTCCCTATGTAACCGAAAAGTTATATTGTTTCCACTGTAAGCTTTTTAACTCGACGTAATCACAGTTTACTCGTGAAGAGTATTGTGATTGAAAAAATGCCAACCATTGCCTACATGAACATGAAAAATTACAAGCTCATTTAGACGCAACTTATGCGTTTATAATGCGAGTTTAATCTCTTGATCTGATACGTGATGTAGACTGTGACTTCAACAATTTGTAACAAGTTCATAGAAATTATTAATAAAAGAGTGATGAATAAAATTGTTACTAGCATTAAAAAATCAAAGTACTTTTGGATTTCAGTTGATTCAAAAACAGATATGGGTCATATTGACCAATTATATTTAACTATTCGTTGTATTAAAAACGACGAACCAGTGGAGAGGTTTCTTATATTTTTTTAAAATAAGGGCCACGAAGCTTTGTTTGAATGCAATCAAGACATTTTTAAATTCTTATGACTTAGATCCACACAATTGTCGTAGACAGTCCTATTATAATGCGTCTGTCATGAGTGGACTATATAATAGTGTACAAGTGCTGGTTGATCGTGAAAATCAATTACCTTTGTGGGTACCATGTTGTGTTCATTCTTTGAATTTGATTGGTACATCTGCTATGACGTGTTGTCTTGATTCAGAAAAATATATTGATATTTTAGAAAGTGTTTATACTTTTTTTATGGACTTTTCTGTACGTTATGATATTTTATCTGGGAAAATGAAACAAAATTCTACTGGTAAAGATCGAGTGCTAATTCCTGAAAGAGTGACTAGACTACCTTACAAGAACTCTTACAGGATAACATTCAACCGAAAGGATTGCATAAATATCTTCTGAGATTAGAAACTAGGAGATATATATATCTTTTTTGGAATGATATTCTAGATCATTTCAAGCGACTAGTCTCAAGTAGTAAAGCTGTGATACAGATATCAACATGTTCACATATCTCTTTCAAAGTCTTTAAAATATTTTATAGAACCCTCAAAGGACCATTTCAATAATTACGAAGAACTGAGAAAAGAAAAGTCTGAAAATAATGAATACGAGTCGAACAAAAAAGAGTACGCAAACAAAATGTAAGAAAAATTCCTTTCGATGCGGAAGATCTGAAGACATTTATTTATGTGATTCAGAACAATTTAGAATTGAGTTTTAGATTTTTGTTATTGATCAAATACTTACATCATTAAATGAAAGAATCGATGCTTACAAAGATGTTGACAACAAGTTTGATTTTATAAAAAGGCTTCAAAGTCATTGTACTGAAAAAATCAAGGGACATGCTATAAAGTTAGTAAAGTTCCTTGAAAATGACGTAGACAGTAACTGAGTGAATGAAATTTTACTATTCAAAGAATTTGCTAAAAGTTTTATTGATGATTCTAACGAAAATAGTAAAAACAAAATGAGTTATGAACTTTGTTCAAAGTCATCACTGAAAAATAAGTTGATACATATTTTTCCTAATGTGCATACTCTATTAACAGTTTATCTTGTTTTAATCACAACGATTAAAAATCTCAAGCTAATTAAGAATCATTTAAAATCATCTGCTAATTAGGATCAGCTTAATAACCTATGAGTATTGAGTCTAATTTTTTTGACTGTAACAAGTTATAATGACATAATGGAAGAATCCGCTGACAGAAAATAGCGAAACATATCAGTATAAATATAACATAACTAAACTAAATTTCTAACAAAAATATTAATTGTTTTTTAAGAAATGTAAATATGCTGAATCTTTCAATAAACATGAAAGTATATTTTGTAAAAAATTCACAGTTTTTTCACTTATATTTGACATGAGCCGTGTCAGTACGTTAAGCGTGCTGATTAAACTCATGCTGAGTCTCACTCACTTTACATGTTTTCGTAGCCCTGTAAAAGGCTCGAACGACCAAATGTATAAATGCATGACTTTTAATCAAGTGAGAAATGTAGTTTGGCCAATAAAAAAAAGTTATGTAGGGCAAGACAAATTGTACGTGCACAAGTATTAGAGAGTAAGGAAACATAAAGAAATTAAAGGCAGGAGATTTAACTTGGTCCATTCTTGACCATTAGCTGAACTCATCAATATAGCACATTAGTGATCTTAGCCGTAAACAAATACAACTAATACTTGCTCTTTACGCACTTACTTATCATGCGTATGTAAAATTGATAGTAGTTGGTAAGAGTTACAAGGTAAGGAATATATAAACACACTTAAAATGAGCCGTGCCTAGATTATACACTTGACAAATATATAGTAAAGTCGTGTGGCAAAACCCACCTTAACAACTAAATGATATAGGAAAAGTTATACATATATATGTTCCTACATAGTTCAACACGTAGGGTATTCTACAAAACCCCTACTTTCCCTCAAGTACTGTATACCAATCACTACTCCTCAACAAATTAAGGAAAAATTCGTCTTAACTCTACGTTATTTATCAGGACAAATATTGGACTGAGCCCCTACCACCTCACCACTGGTGCTATAATTCCGTCTCACAATTTTTGTGCTATTCACTAAACTCCTAGTGTCTACATGAACTATTTTAACGAAAAAACTTTATTATACGACTACCTGCCCTCCTTCATTCTTAAAAAAAGGTTTGTACTCAGTTTTTTAGAAAAAAATTGCTGTTAAAAATAAACTTTATTATGACATAAATAAACGTAACATTACTTATGATTAAAATAGACTGTTTAAAAATTGCTGGCATGATTTCAATCATGGTGAGAAACAATCAATAAATCTTAAATTTACTTAATGATTGGTGTGAGAGAACACAATTTACGCAAGAGTGTTGGCTGGTGTCCGAAGATGGAAAACACACGTTTATGAGTTGCGTTTCCTTCAAATGCATTATGTAAATCATTTTTTATCTCTACGGGCACGACAAACCTGACTTTATCTCATAGCAATAAGTTTTGTAGCCTAAAGTATGTTACTGTATAAAAGTAAAAAATTTTCTTGTTAGGAGATTTGGTTTAGTTTTTTTGTTACTATTATAGGAGCAATGGCTGTTGTGCTTCTTTATAAATTAAAACAAGTTGTGCGCGTTTTTAATTATAAAANAATCGCACATATACCTGCAGCAGTGATACCAACTTACACAATGATTTTTGGATTAGTACCAGTGCTCGCTAGAGCCCCCTTCAGCCACTGTAACCTCCATGATTTTTATATTTTAATTAGAAAAAGGTAACTGGCTGGCATGAGCTATAATAAAAATTAGGGGGTTTACACGGATCTTATAAATGCAATTTTACGTGATTTTTCCATAAGGTTACATGTTAAATTGTAATTTTTTGAATTAAGCATCCAAAAAAGGGTACACTTGAACAATCAGCAATTTTTTAAGGTATTTTTTATGCTATTTTGAATACACGTTTGAAATAGCATTTGACTTTGAGAAAAAAATCATGAAAAGTGAAAGGAATTTTAGACTTTCGTTAGACTTCAATAAGATAAATTACCTTTTTTTGCAATTTTAAAATGATAATAAAAAAATAAAATAAGTCATTTTGATGACTTGATATGAAGCTTCAATGATATTAAAAAAAGCTTAGAAAATAATTAATAGAGGTTCAAGAGATTTATGTGTACTAAAGATATTTCACCTTGTGACGGTGAGATACCGTCAAGCTATCATCGGTAGGCTAAGACAGGTAGGGAAAAAGGGAAAAGAGGAGAAGTGAAGAGGCAGATTAGCTTGAGCGGTTGAACGTGCGTGAAGCGAGTTTTGTGTTTGCTTTACGCGAAAAGCGTCTTTTTCGGATTTTGTTTCTTTTTATGGTTATTTGCAGCTGTGTGTCTTTTCTTGTCGTTCCGGAGCTCGAAGTGATTTTCTGGAGTAGCCTTTTGGTGCGAGTTGGCTCCTGGTCCTGCTGGGATAGCAGGTGACGCCGGACACGAGGTCATCAAGGCCAATACCGATGACCTCGGTCTTCGAACGCTGCCAGTAGGGACGCCAACTGGCCTCAGCGTACCCGCTCTACGACTCCAGCGTGACCTCGGCTGCAAAAGGCATCGTTAAGAGTCATTAGCCGCGACAACCGTGAGTACTGGTCACCAGGTAACCGTTTATTGTAAAGGGCAGCAGCCCTAAATTAGCCCGCGTGTGTCTGCCCGGTTAGCGAGTTTATGCTGCGAGCTCGTCAAGCATTTGCGCTCGACGGGCGTGTACACACACGCATACACCCGCGAGTAATTATTGTATTTCTTATATTACATTAAATATATTCCTTTGTTTTGAAATACTATTCGCGATTGTTTATTTTAAGTGTGTCCCACGTTCCCCTGCGCCGTGTTCAAGCCGTTGCAAGAAGCGACGACACCTGTAGCCGTGATACTTGGCCCCAGCGGTGTCTCGACCGACAAGACCCGCGTTTTAGATTACAGAGGGTGTTTTCTGAAGGTATCCGGGCAACACAGGCCCAGTCGAGATCGAGTATTCCGCCTCGTAATTCCGCATCGTGCGTGCACCCCGTAACAACCTATAATTTTTAGGAGGAAAGTGCAAGAAGCTCTGATGCTCGGAGGCTTTTTTAAAAGATTTCAGTTTTTTCGTGACTGAACACGAAATATTATATAATATATACTACTAAATAACTGTTTTTTGAGGAGGTTATGAAAGACTCGGACCAGATTATCTGGAGTTGGTATAATTCTATTGACTAAGCAATTATTAAAATTTCTAAATATTTTAGAACAGCCATCCTTTGATATCTGTTTATGAAAAATACATATTTTTTTACTGAGTTACCGCAATAGTTTACTAGCCGTGTCGCCAAGGCCACCTACTCACTACCTGTGTGTAGAGGTGTATTACCGCACCTATTTACGAATCGCTTAACTGTTACCATATCTATCATACCAAGGACACAGTAGTAATATCTCCGGTAAAATGTCTCCTAGTTGAGCTAGCATTCTCTGCACCAATAGTGCATCAGGTCTGCTCGTCACTTCGTAGCCTTTTCCCGGAGGAAACTATATCTCACGACCATCCACTTCTAGACGGTACAGCCGACGCTCTCTGCTGAAGCATCGAAATCAGGCTACATTGCATCTCTAAAGAAGCGCCGTGTTTTAGATACTACTTCTCACTCGTAAGGCCTCTGCTTTTGGCCTGGGTCTTGGCATCGAATCTGCTAACCCCTACCTCAAACGCTAACACTGTTTTGTGTTTATCTAGGTACCTAAGACCTGTAGGACAAGGAAAAAATCCTGGAATAATTCTAAAGGAAAATTCTATGGAAAAACTCGCTCCAAAACAGCCAGGGTTTCATAGGAAGTTTTTTCGATGTAAACAGTTTTTGAAAAAATTTGCATTTACCAGGAATCGAACCCTTAATTCCTAGAACAGTGTTGTATAAGTACGAAGCACGCTTATTACTGAGACAACACTGCTCTATTTTTCATGAATATTAAATGTTTTTATTTTCCATTTCACTGATTTTCAATAATAAAGTTAAAGAGGTTCCATTAAAAGAATAAATGTGTATTTGGACGTTGGAAATTCGAAATAAAATCAATAAAAATGATGATTTCATAGTTTTATTTCTAATAATGCTGTAGATAGTGTAATTTTTGAACTGGAAAAATGTAACGAAAATCTTCTAATAAAGAAAAAATCCATTTCCAAAATACGTTTTTGTATTACATAAATCTCTTAAAGTTTTGCTAACTATAAATGAGATTTCTTAGAATCATCAAAGCTTTGCCCTAAACTATTTTATAGTTTTCCCATTAATTTTACCATCAGTGTCGAATTGCAATAACGCGATTTTGTTATTGTTCAAATTCAACAGAAGCCTAAAAGTCCTATGACTTGTAATACCTGTTAAAAGCAATACTAAAGCTATACGAGTTAAAGCCGTCGATTCAATTTTCTTACATTCAGAAATAAAATAAACGCATATCTTACATGAATGAGATTTTAACGATCCTCCAGTATCATCTACTAACAAAATTTTAGCGTTTTATTCGCAAATAGTGGAAAATATGTTTTTTCGATGATCATTCGAATTTGTATACATTGAGTACAATATTTTTCAAATCGTACTGCTATAGGCGTATTATGCGTGAGATTAAATCAACGATTTCAGATTTCTGACCTTGAGAAAAAGTGGGCTGGAAGTGGATTATGCATGTTACCCCCCTTTGCCATGCCGTTTCGCGCTGGTCCTCTCTGCACCGCACAACGAGACAGCACGCTACCACAAATGTTAAGTTTTAGGAATTTTAATTCTTTTTCTTTTAACCAATTCCAAAACAAAATTAAAAAGGAAAAAGAGTTTCCGTACGGTTCCGAGCCCGTGATCTCCTGCATACTAGCAGAAGCCCTTACCCACTCTGCTATAAGTGGCCCCGACATAAAAAATTAAATTACTTTAATTTACCGTATGGCTCGTAACTTGAACTTAAAATAAATCTGTATTTACTGTTTATTAATTTATTTGACTTGGTTATAAATAACAGTATTAAACAAATGATTCATTAAATGTTTACAATACATAACAGAAATAAATGAATGATTCATTTATTATTTGTTTGTTACTCTTACAATAAATAAATGTTCCTAGAATTGTTTCACACGTTTTCCAAGTTTTTAAAAATTAAAAAAAAAAGTTTTCGTACTGTATAAACACAACAATTGATTTTCATTGCGTTCTATTTTACAATTTTTTCATTCGTTATCGTAGTAATTTTTAAACTTAAGGATGCTCATCACATTGTTAGCGGGGGAAAAGTTCAGAGAGGTGAGAAGAGCACAAATGTATGCAACAATGCAGGCAATTATTTCTCTTATATGCATGCATTAACATGTACGCTTTTATGCATACTTGACTCCTTCTTTCGTGTGTTATTGAGAAAAACAACTTGAAAATCTTCTTTAAAATTTAATAGGTTTGTCTGACAGTAATCTTTCATGCTAACAAAAACTGGTAGCTTTCTACAGATCATATAAATGCAATTTTACGTGATTTTTCCATAAGGTTACATGTTAAATTGTAATTTTTTGAATTAAGCATCCAAAAAAGGGTACACTTGAACAATCAGCAATTTTTTAAGGTATTTTTTATGCTATTTTGAATACACGTTTGAAAAACAACTGTAAACAAAATCTATGTGTAAAGAAACTCCTAAAAAAAAACATTTACAGGCACGTAATACTACCTTATTAAAGAAACCGGTACTGCAGGATAGTTTTTCTTAATTTTTTGGATACAATTATATTTTGAGTACTTACTATCGACTAGGAATAAGTGTGTGAGCGTATGTGACGGACGTGAGCTTGACGTAATCAGCGTGAGGGGTAGGAAGTTTTTTAAAATTATCGGAAAATCCAATGAAAGCCCACAGTCTTGTACTGGCTATCCTTTATTTCTTTATATTCTATTTTTGCCGTAATATATATTGTTTATAATCGTTAATATATTAAATATTAAATACCAGGTATAACCACACCTAGTTAACGTAGATATACTCATGCCCACGATGACTACACCACCTTAATAAAAAATATTGCTCCATAGAAGATATTTTTATACTCACAATTATATTGTCTGCCATATAGTTTTAAGTGTACCAATCGCAAATTTATTGTTGCTAACTATGGTGATATAGTTTGAGGACACGCTATTACACGCGCGTACGCGAATACACACACAAAATATGCATATCTACATATATTTCTGGGGCTTCACCCCCCTGCGTGTTTCGTACGGAAACCATCCAATTTTTCAATCTGTTAAGGAGACTCCATCGCCTACTACGGGAGTCAATTCAGTGACGATCGGTGCGATGTCACAAGGCGAAAGTTTCCCTTTATACTAGTAGTATGTTGGTAATAAAGTTTGTTTTATTTTCAACTGAATCCACCTGCTATTATTTATAGTTTACTATGTATTTATACATTTAGCTGTTGAATAATTTAATATTAATGATTGCTGTAATTTACTGCATGATTACCCAACAAATAAATTTAATTGAAAAATCATTATAAAAGTTTCCATGTTATTTTACGAATTCGAATTTTTTTTTTGTGCGCGCTCCCTAGACCAATATGGCTGGCAGTGTATGTCACTGCACTCACTGAACGTAACTGCAGACCAAAATAGTATTTTAGCTATTTTATCAATTTTTTTTATCGCAACGCCTATAAAGTCACCCGGTTTCTTAAAGATAAGAATGTCAGGGTTACGGTAGTACTTTTTTTGCTTGTACATTCCATTTTAGTAGTTAAATTGATAGTCAAAAGTTTGCTTCAGGCCTTCGGCCATAAGAGACTGTATTAAGTAAGCTCAAAAAGTGCTGACTTTGAATTGAATTATTTCCAGATTTTGATCGCCAACCTATAATAATAAAGATACCATTGGATTTAGCGCGATCTCAACTTCAATAATACATCAGTCAAAGTTCTTGTACATTCTATGATAGAGCCTCCTTAAATACTTCATTAATAAAGTTTGCATTTTAAAGTTATAAAAATTAAAAAATCTTTGTCAAGTAGTTTAAGAGTCAAATAGAAATAGAAGCATGATTATACAAGAAACTATTAAATCATCGTATCTTCGGTCGTTCTTTTGTAGTCTAAAACTTTATATCATCTATATTCGATCAATTGACATAACGTTTTCAAAATTATTATTGGAAATAGAAAAATTTAATTAGTTTAAGTACCAAATAATCGAAAACAACTAATATTTAATCCGATATTTTTGTTAAAGATAATAACTTGTAAATGGTAACAATAAGTGGTAACAATAAAAATACTAACTTCTCGTAACGAATATACTTACTTACATTTTGAATTAAAAAATTGTAAATCATGTAAAATGAGAGATAAAAACATATTACAACATTGATCATGCTACTTACAAGTGTTGATAAATCTGATAATAATTTTAGTAAAAATTGTTCAATTCAACTTCTTAACAATATTCATGAAGGCTTACCACTGCATGGGCTTAATTCAAAAATCAAAGACATTGTCATGTTGATACGCAATTTCAGTATAGTTGATGGCTTCTGTGACGGTACAAGATTACAAATTACAAAAGGGCTTCCATATTATATTGATGTTAAAACTATGAATCAAGAAAAATCTTGCAAGAGAGGTTTTATACCAAAAATAACTCCGCATACAGGAAATTCATTATCATTACCTTTTGTTTTATACAAAAAACAATTTTCGTTAATCTTAGCGTTTTCAATGGCTATCAATAAGTCTCAAGGTTAAAGTTTTAATAATATTGGATTATGTATGAAAAAACCACTGTTCTCACATTGACTATATACGTTGCGTTATTGAGATAATAGTTATTTACGTAACAAGTGCGGAAAAGACGATTTCCCGCAGAAGTCGTGATTGACTCGCATGAGTGGCCGGAGTTGACGGGAACGAGTGCGAGTCTATTAGACGAGTACAGGAAATCGTCCCGCACGAGTTTCATACTAGTTTTTTCGCAATAAGTGTACGGAAAACACCTATTTTCCGCACACTATTGCGAAAAAAAAAATTGAATTTATATTTTAATAGAACTTGGTAATAATTTGAAAATAGTAAATATTGTTCAAGATTAAACTATTGACATTAACTTATACTGCAAACAGTCATACAACTAGAAATTACATGAAAACCGATAAAATTTTTCTATATTTAGAGATGCGGCTGAGTGGTGACTAGAGGAAAATCTAAAAAACTGTGTTAGATGATTCGGTACATGGGTTATGAAGTTATGAGGGGAATTGGATGGAAAAGGACTACACAAAAATTTAACCCAATAAAAATATAAATAAAACTGACAAAATTTTATCTTATTTAGCGGGTGGCTGTAAGGGGGGTGGTGAAGGGGCTGAGGAAGACTCAAAAAAATCAAGTGGTGGGGCTAAGGGGGCTGGTCGGGGGCTAACCAATGATTCAACCTGATAAAAATTACGTAAAAAAAGTTGGAATATTGCTTTGTTTAGAAGGAGGCTAAAGGTAGACTGGGGTGATGGGGCGAGGAGAGGTTGGTTGTGTAGAATAACCCTTCAAAGTCACTATATAATAAAGAAATATGTGTGTGTGTGTGTGTGTGCATGTGCGAGCGTGCGTGTGGGTGTGGGTGTGTTTTTTCATAGTATATAGTGATTTTGGAGAGTCATTTCACACAACCCCCTTTTACCCTTTCGGGGACACTTTTAATCATTCCTCCTAAATGAGATAAGAACTTTATAGCATTATATTTTTTTAACCTTAGAAATAACAACGAATAAACTTTTTTTAAAAATTTTAACCGTGGGCCTTGCTCATAGCCCTATTTAACACGAAAAAATAGAAATCATATCTATTGAAATATGTCGAATTACGCGCATCGTCATAAAATCATATAAGAATAATAATTTCATTGATTTAATACATTTATTTATTATTAACAAACTTTATTGATGAAGTATGTAACTGATTAAAAAACTGGGTGTTTTGCGCGTGGAGTGTGCATGGGGCGAAACCCCACTATCGTATATGTTTATATCTTATATAGTGGTAAGACCAAATTAAGTCTCCAACCGAACCTCCCTTTGCCTTTCTCACCCTCTTTCCTGCCCACTCTCAAATATTTGGAATATCTTTTAACCCACCTTTAAATTACGATAAATATCTTATTATTTATCTCATTTCAATCTAAATAAAAATGTACTTTTTTTATCAGACCCCTCTTGCCCCTTCCCAACCCCCCTTATAATGTTGCAGCTCCCCTACGGTCCCCTCTCAGACTATAATCCCCATCAGAATTAAATTTTATCTAACAAATCTGATACTTATATTTAGTTGTATTTTTTTATTTTCATACATATTTAATTTCCATACTCAATAAGTTACAGTAAATGTGATAATGACAAGTATATATTAAAAATAGTAATACAAATATTTTAGTTTGTAAATTAATGATAGTACATATCAGATCAGACCATGTGGTCCATCCTACTGGTTACTATTTACAGGACACACCGATTGTCTAAAACACACCAAAGCTATTATCAAGTTTAGTGGAATAATACTTTGGGCAATTTTGAGGGAGTCGTGTGCCCTGAGTAAGAAAAACAGGGTTCGCACCAGGTTCGCACCAACAACGGCAAGCACAAGGAGTCTCTTGGGCCCTGCTTCGCAGATCTCTCGAGCCTGGTGCTTGCCCTGAAGACATGCGCCACCAGGTACGAAAACTACTATTTCCTAAAAAATAAGATACGTAAATATTCCAGAATATTAGTGTTTCAATTTGATAGTAACAACTTGGGTTGGAGGAAGAATAGCTGGATGTTATATTAGGCAGTCTATCACCCACCTTTTTTTAACTTCGGTTTCCTTGAAAAAAATTTATGTTATATTCTTAAATAAAACACCGTATAGTGTGTTGACATGTAATGTAAAACGTTTTCAGTTAAAAATTTTACTTAAATTTCTGACACTTCTTAGAACAAAAATCTTCTTACTAAAAACGTATTTGTGCGGAAGCGATACAGTTTAATTGGTCAAGTTAAAAGCTGTAAGAAGTAAAAAAAATCTAATTATGCTAGAAAGTACCGTGCATTCCTTTAACTGTAAAACAATCGTTGGCCCTAAAAGGCCGTTGATTTGCAGTTTCTCCCATATAATCTATGAACAGGGCTATTTTTTAAGCTGTAAACATTAAAAACTCACAAAAAATATGTAATTCAAAAAAAAATTTTTTTCTCTTATCTTACAACTTGATTACCACAGCAACAGAGTCTTGAAGCTTAATCTCTACATTTTTATCGCTACACAAATCCAAATACATATTATACCCATTTAAAAATCTGAAAGATTCAAGAGATGACTGAGAGGGTTATAGTGGAAAGCTTATCTCTTACTAAATGAATTCTTTATTTATCAATTTTTAAGCTGCTTTAATCTCGATAAATTTTCAGCGTCATTTTCTTGACGCCTAAAATTGTACTCATTAGATGCATTTAAAGTTTTCTTTCCAATTCGACTTATTGAAACTTTTAGCATAGTTAAGGCTTTTGTGAGCCCTAAAAGCTATTTTTTTTCAATTTTGTTACTTTGTCATATATTTGTTGGTAAGGTAGTTCGACGTCTGATGACCCTGAAAAGGACTGGTGAGCTTCTCAAGTAAACTCTTTCTTGACTGAAGTTTCCAGCAAACGTGATAGCCTCTAAACCTCAGAGTGATCTTTTCTGGCCTGTTATTGTAACACCACATTGATCGAAAGGAAAACTATAACGTTGAAAGCTTTGGAGCTAGTTGTAGAGCTCTTTCCCAACGGCTCCTGGTATAACGTCAAAGACGTTGGTGTCCAAAGCACCTTCTTTATTTGCAGACTTCGTTGTTTTGGTGATCTAAGGTGGGGAGATTCGTTCGTGATGCTTGCCTGTTGAAGACTGTCCCGTTAGCTCAAATTTATTTTTCCTTCATAGCTGTTAGGTTCTTCTAACAACGACCTTGAAGTGGATCGGTGATTCCCGGTTGAATGCTTAGAGCGAGAGGGTAATATAGGGTCGTCGGTCACTGGAGTTCCCAGCCTCGTGACAAACAACTCCGCTCGTGACGTCTGCCAGTGAATGACTGACTTGGTTTAATAGTGGCCGGCTTTACATAGTCTTTTAGTCGACAAGTCGTTTCCAAAAATGGTAGTAAAAATGTATATGTTGGTAAGGTAGTTTAAACTTAGTAGGCCCTTAAAAGAACCGATGAGATTGATGGTTAAGGGCATTCTGTATATCATCTAAAATTTCTACTTTACCGACTTTTAATAATAAGAGATTATTGTTGATAACTAATTATATAACTATTTAAACCCAAAATGATGAGAAGAGCCCCCAAGCTGATACTTTGAAGAATCAATCAAGCCTAAATTCAATACAATTTGTTGCGAACTAAGAGAGAAAAGTTACACTTCAGATTGTGTACACTGACCCACTCTTTTATGATCACGAAATGTAACTTTTCTCTCTTAGTTCGCAACAAATTGTATTGAATTTAGGCTTGATTGATTCTTCAAAATACCAGCTTGGGGGCTCTTCTCATCATTTTGGGTTTAAATAGTTATATATTATATATACTGAATGCCCTTAAGTAGGAAACATAAGTACTTGGAATGGCCCTGAAAAGAGCCACTGGTGAAATTTTCAATCATTCCTTATTATTCTTCTTGATGATGGAGAGCCAGCTATGGGTAGCTTGACTTTTATCCTTGAAGCCTCTGTGTATGGATACTGTACTGAAAGGAGGTACGCTGCTGACCAAAGAATATCTCGTCTTCAGGTCGTTTTCCGGATAACTAACCGCTCATTGTTAGTCGGAAAAGTGAGCCTTTTCTGTTAGTATGCCCATTAAAGTGCAAATTTTTGCAAAACTTTGAGCTCATTTATCCCTATTATTATTAACTTTTTTAAGAAAAAACTATGCGAAAACAATCTCGGAATCTTCAAGAATCAGTGTGCAAAATGACAGCAAAATTGGTTTAGTAGTTTTTGTGGTTAGCGATTACAACGGTCCTAGCGCTTTTGCTTTATATATTAGTAAGATTTTTCTTTTTCGAAAAGAATATAAAAAAATCTTTCTAACTCATTGGTTTTTGGAATAATAAAGTTGCAAGTTTAAGATTTTACCATAGGTTACAATGGGACTTTTTGGATCCTGGCAAAAAAAGCTGCTTTAGTAACTAAGAAAATTGTGAGAAATACACCGAATAAAAGATTTATAATTCGTACTATTTCATACAATCATACAAATGTTGGCTCACCAGTATAAACAGAAAGTAGTGAATCATTTTACAATGGTCATGTAACTTGTCTGCTGCATACGTGAATGTTTTTAAATGTTTGGCAACAGATTAGCCACGTATATGTAGCCATATGTGAGTGTGTGTATAGCAAATGTATGACGAGTATGACGAGCTGATTGACACTGTTGCCATTTCTCAGCAAAACGTAATATTAATCTTTTCTGTATTTTTAAGAGTTGTGCGTAGTTTAAACGCACTAACTGATGATGTATTTTAGATAGGCCTGTGGATGACAGACTACCTTAAAAGAAAGGTAACTAAATATAGTGTCACCTAAGGACTCTGAGCGTTTTTTTTTTTTTTTTAATTAATATTAATCGGGTGAGTGGAGCTAAATCTTTCGAAAGTTTGACAATAGTTGATAACATATATTACAGTACGTTTAGAGATACTGCTATTTCTTTAGGTTTTGTTACACACAACTCTCAGATATAAAAAATATTTGAAGAAGCTTGTAATGTTATGCTGCCATATTTGTTCCGTCGGTTCGTTATGGAATATACCTCTATAATAGCCGCGTCGGTTCATAATTCAAGGAAGGAAGACTTTGCTTCCGTGCAATCGTGCACACACATCCGCACCTGTATATGTACAGCAAGAAAAGAGGAGGGAAAGAGAAAGAGACAGTTTTCACACCGATTAGTCGAGACAGGATCGAGTCTCTCCCTGCCTGAATGGAGAGAGGGGGGAGAGTCTTGACCAGCGCCAACGCATCAGAACTAATAACCTTTTGTTTTAGGTAATGAGGTCACTCTACGTCTGGCTCTCTTGAGATACTTACGTCGGCTCTCTTGGGACTCACCGTAGTAATTCGTGCTTATAGTTTTTCTGTGACCTCGTGTTTTTCTCACGTAGATTACGTTTAACGAACGCCGTGCCTTTTTTGTGTGCTCTTTCTCAATCCCGCCTTCTGATCGATACGCCGCGGTATATTCACGTGTTAGCGACCGCGACGCACCAGCGTCCTCGTGGACACACCGAAGTGATCCGTGCCGCACGCGATAAGTGGCCCAGCCACCCACGACACCGTCGCTCTCGCATCAGCGCGAACGACCAGGCGCCGACCACCAGGTTAGCGACGCGCCGTCAACAAGCATCTCTGAGTTGCATTCACACACACACACACACACGTTGGCTAACATCTTTGTATTATATTTTATTCTTAGTCTATTCAGTGTATTATTTAACGTTCGTAATATTCAATTTAATTCAGTGCATTTAATCCGGAGTGTATTTGTTTCTGTTTCATTAATAAATTGGGTTTTTTTATGCCTCCCGGCTTTTTTCCCTAAGTGCAGTATTTTTTCTTTCTTTGTCCTCTCCCTATAAAACATAACTGCGAAGCCTAGTCAAATCGACAAGGTTTCGAGCGTACATTTTTTGGTCCTTCGAGCCGGATGTGAGCCACGCGTTCTTAACAAAAACAATAAGTGAGGTGTTAGCCATCGTACACACTCTCTCGTGGATGTAAAGAAGAACGGCCATCAGCGTGGACTGCCTTCTCAACTGGATGCTGCCGCACCGCTGCTAGCCTGCTGCAGTCAAGATTCGCCGCATCTCAAAGATAAGTACTTTCGATTTTATTTTTACTGCCAGTAGACTTAAAATTAAAAGAAAGTATATATCACACAATCCGCCACGCGTGGTACACTCGTAGATGTGCCATTCGTGTATAGGTGTTTTCTCNTTATTAATAGTGATACAAAACTTTATTTAATTAATGGTCCATGGACCTGCAGAAGGTTCTGGAAAAATATTTGTATAGAAAACATTAATTTTTAATTTTTTGTTAAAAAAGAAAAAGGTTATATCTATGGCTTGGACAAGAATTGCTTTAATTTTATTATCTTAACGACTGACAATTCATAGAACATTTTGATTACCATTAGATTTGGATTACATTGAAAGTTCTTTTTTAGAATACGAAACTGATTTTTAAAAAAACGAGAAGTAAATGTAGTTATTTGGACGAAGCTTCAGTCATCCCTTAAAAAGCTTTGGAAATACTAGATGAAACTTTAAAAAATTTGTGTGATCATAATATTCAATTGGGTGAAAATTATTCATTTTAGCAGGTGTTTTTAGATAAATACTTTCAGTGATAAAACATGGATGTAAAAGTTCTATAATGAGTAAAACCATAAAGTATGCATTCCTATGGAAATACTTAAAAATTATAAAATTGAAAAATAATATGTGGTGTATAGGTTATAAATCTTAATAACTGTCAATGGACATTGGCAGTGGAACCATAAAGTCTTTTCAAATTCCACAGGAATGAAAAACTGATTATATTTGTACACAAATTTATGGCGATGGTATAAATAGCTGTCTAATCAAAGTAATTCTAACAACTCATAACGAACTTTTGTATAACAGCATAGATTATGTATAATATAAAGGTAGTGATCACACTGATGAAAATACAAACATAAACTTTCCTATAGAAACTCTAAATAATATACATGAAGGATTACCGCCGTATGTTTGAAATTAAGAAGTAGATGGTATTATTATGTCTATAAGAAACTTGAGTATACTTATTCGATGGATCGTGCAATGACACTAGACTGCGTGTAAAAAAATTGTTTAAATATAATTAAAAGGCAGAAATAGTAACTAGTGAAAAATCTGGTGATAAAGTTTTCATTCCAAGAATCACGTTAAATACCGGTAATAATTCACCTTTACTGTCTATTATATGCAGAAAACAGGTTCCATTAGTTCTAGCTTTTTCCATGACAATCAATAAATCGGAAGGTCAAAGTTTTAATAAGTTAGAATTTTGCTACGAAAGACCTTCATTTTCTCATGGTCAACTGTATGAATTGGTATCAAGATGTTAAAATCCTGAAAATATATTTATACAAAATGACCAAGCAAACATGAAAAACATTGTTTGGCAAGAAATTTTTGATCGTTAACAATTTTATTATTTTTTTGTAAAAGTTTCTTCTATATAATTTTATTTTTCTTCTCTAAAAAATTAAGTTTTTCAATGATATGAAATGCATTTTAGAAATCGGACTTTTAACAAGTAAAAGCATTAAAAAAAACTTATATATTAGGACGCTGTATTTTAAAATTCTTGCATTGTAAAAAATAGAAATACTTACATTACAAAATTTTTCATGCATATTATAACTTCAATCTTTATCTTGAAAATCTTGAACTTTGATGAGAAATCAATTTCACAAAACTAAAGAACAAGAAAGTCTTTAATTTCGAACGAGAAATTTCATGACAACAAAAATCGTCGTATATTTTGAAACGCCAATTTCATAATCATAAATGTTTATAATTTTATTTTATGTGCCGAATACCATATTACTGCTATGTAATAATGATATTGGATATTGATTAAAGAATATTTCAATTCCTATTCTTACACAGATATGTACATTTTAGTTTTACAAAAAAGCCTTTGTAGTAAAATTTCTAACTCTGAATACTTTGATTTCTAGAATATGTTGTACATATGTTCATGTAATAAAGTATTGTTATACGAAACTATATGTTATACGTACATTTCAAATATATTGAAAAAATAGAAACATCAAAAAAAGTGGAACGAACTGAATATTACTTGTTAGAACTTGATTATGTAACTGACAAGTTCATCATTTTGCAGATATGTGGTTACTAACTATATTAATCGGGTGAGTGGAGCTAAATCTTTCGAAAGTTTGACAATAGTTGATAACATATATTACAGTACGTTTAGAGATACTGCTATTTCTTTAGGTTTTGTTACACACAACTCTCAGATATAAAAAATATTTGAAGAAGCTTGTAATGTTATGCTGCCATATTTGTTCCGTCGGTTCGTTATGGAATATACCTCTATAATAGCCGCGTCGGTTCATAATTCAAGGAAGGAAGACTTTGCTTCCGTGCAATCGTGCACACACATCCGCACCTGTATATGTACAGCAAGAAAAGAGGAGGGAAAGAGAAAGAGACAGTTTTCACACCGATTAGTCGAGACAGGATCGAGTCTCTCCCTGCCTGAATGGAGAGAGGGGGGAGAGTCTTGACCAGCGCCAACGCATCAGAACTAATAACCTTTTGTTTTAGGTAATGAGGTCACTCTACGTCTGGCTCTCTTGAGATACTTACGTCGGCTCTCTTGGGACTCACCGTAGTAATTCGTGCTTATAGTTTTTCTGTGACCTCGTGTTTTTCTCACGTAGATTACGTTTAACGAACGCCGTGCCTTTTTTGTGTGCTCTTTCTCAATCCCGCCTTCTGATCGATACGCCGCGGTATATTCACGTGTTAGCGACCGCGACGCACCAGCGTCCTCGTGGACACACCGAAGTGATCCGTGCCGCACGCGATAAGTGGCCCAGCCACCCACGACACCGTCGCTCTCGCATCAGCGCGAACNTTACAACAGTGCTTTGAAGAGCAGAGCTCCCTAGTCAAAGCGCCGGACTCGTTGCTGATGGCAAAAGTGATTAACGTGGGCTTGCATGGGCCTTTTATACCCTCCAGATTCGCAGCGGCGTCGGCGGCTTTGATTAGGCGGCTCGAATGACTTGCTCATTTCGCCGCGATTCACAATCATTGTTTGTTTCGGCATACATATTAGTGTTTTATATAGTCGCGTTATAGGCGCTTGTTTCATCCATCTCACGTATTTACATTCTAGCAAACCGGGTAGCAAGTGTTTTAGGGGTATCATCTTGAACTCAAATTAGTGATAAGCAAATATTTACTTACTATATGAATTAGACCCCCACAATATATATTATGGGTGATTCTGCCGTAACTTGCTCATATCGACTTGGAACATTTTTTAAGAATAAGTTAGTTAAAAAAAATTTTTTTCATGGTATTTCTACTGTACATTACATTAATAACAAATATCTAAAGCGATGCAACTACCAAATTTGCTGGTTAAAAGTTATACAAAATTTTACACAAGTCAGTTTTCATCGATTTTTAAATAATTCTATCTTTTTCTAACACACGTAGCTAAGCTCCTTCAACAGTTACTGTGTTCTTACTGGGCTAAAATGAAAGCTAAGATCAAGACTTATTGTTAAAAAAAAAATTTGGTTTGTTTTCGTGCTTTTATTCGAAAGTTACAGCTGTTTTAATTAGAGCGTTGATATCGCTAATAATTTGATTTTGGCTGAAATTCAGTATTTTTCATAAAATCACTGTAACTTTTCATTCGGGGCATAAATTTCAAAGATTTTTGTTTTAATCATTAAGATTATATTTTTGCTTTCATTTAAGCCCAGATAAAGCCACCTAATGGAGTGCACCACTTGGCTACCAACGTTGGAAGTAGCACCACCGTTTTTGCATTTTGTAGCGAAAAGAGGCCAATTGGACGAAACCCCGAAACACGTGTCTCATCTTTCAGCCCAACAGTGATGAAAAAAAAGTTTGGCTAGGATTGATTGCTCTAAAACGAAAAAAACGGCACTTTGAGGTGAAGTAGGGTCGGAATGGAAAAGTTTGGAATGCAATTTTCAATGTTTGTAGTGCTCGTACGACTCATGGACGTATTACAATGACTTGTCCACCCATGCTTTATTTACTAGCCTCAAATGCAATAAGAAACTGTAATTTGCGTACCTGCATACGTACATTGAGTGGTGGTTCTATGGGGGGTCGCAGCGGAATAAAATATTTGTACGTGCGAAATACGCCAAAAGAAGAGCTTGGCTACTTGAGAGGTAACAACTTCAGGTACTACTGTCGTAAGGATTTATTTATTTTAGTCCTACACTTAAAAAAGTGACCATTTGTTAGCATTTCCAGTCCATAAAGTTACTCGTTTGAATTGATTTTTGTTGAAACCACGATTATGGGGCAAGTATGCGGACAAAATGTATACAGTCGAAACTCACTCGTTTTTGTCGATTTTTGGTAAGACTAGGGTACAAATCTAATCATCAATAGCTAGAGTATGCAATGCTTTCACGCCCAAGTAGTAGATAAGCCTTATTTTATACCGGTAAAAGTTCTTATAAGTGAAATTGAGTTGTGGAAATGGGTCAGAATGGAAAATTCGACTCTAAATAATTGATTATTTCAATGAAGAAATTAATACATCGGTATCAGACGAAATGTCAAGTGAAGTTGACAACATTTGATACAATTTAACGTTCTTAAAATTTTGGATTTCATTACGGCACGTGAGTATGAGTACCGGACACGATCTGAGCAAGTTACAGCAGAATTACCCAAATAAATGTATATATATNACTCGGTAGTACTCGTTACACACGTGAGCACCCGATATATATATATATATTTGTATATAATAGTGGGCCTGACTCCCCCCTGCGCGCTATGTGCGCCAACCCCCGACTAACAGATTGAGTAGACAAAATAACGACATTACTCGTGTATTTATCAATGCAGGCTGATCATTAATTCACAACAGCAGAATACGTGACTCACAAAGGAGTTCATAAAACATATGATAACATAAATATTAATTTTCCAATAGAATTTTTAAATAACATCAGAGGTCTTCCACCACACGAATTAAAATTAAAAATAAATGCTAGAATAGTGTTAATAAGAACTTTAAGTAAATCAGACGGTATCTTTAGAAGCACAAGATTAAAAATAACAAAATTATTTAAGTATAACAGAGAAGCAGAAATAGTAACGGATAAAAAAAAAGAAAGCATAGTTTATATTCCTAGAGTAACATTGAATACTGGCACCTCATTATCATTACCTTTTGTCTTTTATAGAAAACAGTTTCTCTTCGCACAAATCACAAGAACAAAGTTTTGATTTCTAAGGATTGTATATTAAAAAACCTTTATTTTCTTACTGACAATTATACGTTGCTTTATTAAGATGTAGGAATCTTAAAAGAATTTTTATTCAAATTGAATCCGAGAATAAATCAGAAATTAAAAATATTGTTTAGCAAGAAATTTTTCAGTAATTCAAAAGTATGTAACTTTACAGATCGTCACCATGAAAAACAAATATGTAAAAAATGTGGAAAGGGTTTTAAAAGAACAGATAGGTTTAAATGACATATGAAATATTACAATATTAAGCTAACAGAATGAATTATTGTTTCAAAAGTTTAATTGTGTTTGTCTATTTAATTATACCTCCTCCTGAATTCTGTCTTTTTGTTAATAAAGTTCTCAGGTAATCAAGAATTTTATACTTGGGTAAAGTAAACATGGACCAGACAGAGATTTGAAATGTAAAAAATCAAACAAGTTGAACAAGTAACAGTACTTCAGAGACATATAGTGAGTAAGGGAAAGCAAATAGACAGAGGGAGACCTATGATCAGTGACTTGAAAAACCCAAAAAACGAGGTATGACTTGGGTACTTAATTACGTATATTTTTGAACACTTATGATAGTTAAACATTCTATAAATAAGTATTTTTGGGGGAAGGGGTAGAAAAAGAGCATGGTGGAGCTGAGGGGGAGTGGGTGGGAGCTACCTAAATATAAGACTACGGCATATTTCAAAGATACTTGGAATTTTAAATGAAAGTGGTAAACTTTATGTGAAATGAAAGATGTGCCCTTAACTTTTTTTTTGGTGAGCTTTATTATTCCTTCTAGTGGCCCCCTTTTTTAAATGATGTCTATCCTGTATGTGTCAATAAATATTTCTAAGACCTCGTTCTTAACTCTTAGAACTATTTCTGCCCCTGCGCGCTCTGGGCACCAACCCCCGTAATTGCAAATATAGATTTACAAAGTATAGAAAAAAAACGAATCATATTATTTGTCATTTAAAATTGAAATATGTAATAAATGTATATTGATCATAATCAATTACATAAATTTTTCAAAATCATTTTATATTTTCCCTGGCTGATGCCTAATTTGTATGTATTTGAAATGACAACATATTGAAAGATTTTAAATATCGTCAAAAATTAAGAACTTACGAAATTGTTAGAATCACAAATTGATTTTGTTTTAACTGTTGATTTAGTTGATTGTTATTTTTCTTTTAATTTTTTATAACTATAATTTTGGCTCATTGGTATTTTTTTCTTAATTTACTTTTACTTCGTCAAATTCGCTTTAAAAAGTTACAAAGTGTCTAAACAAAAATGTGACAGTGAATAAGCCTCCCAAATTGAAGCGAAAAAAAATTCTTCCTTTTACATCTACATAAATTTTGAAGTCTTAATTTAAAGTTTGAGATAGATCTGCATAAGGAAATTATTACTATTACTACTATCTTTCAAGAAATAATAAAATTTGAAAAAAAAATTTTTTTCATCGATGGTCCTGGTGGATCTGAAAACACTTTTCTATACAAAACATTAATACATCATTTCATACAAATTGATACAAAAATTCTTACCATGACTTGGACAGGTATTGCTTCTATTCTGCTTCCAAAGGAAATGACCACTAACAGAACTTTCAGACTTGCTTTAGACTTAAGCACCATAGAAATCGCGTTCTTCCAGTTTAAGCCAAATAAACAAAAATAACGTAATGTAGAAGTAACTATTTGAAATAAAGCTTCTATGATACCAAAAAAGCGTTAGAAATTGTTGATAGGACTTTAAAAGATTTATCTAGTAGTATTTAACCTTTTGAAAATAAAATAATAATTTTAGGTGGAGACTTTCGTCTAATTCTCCCAGTGGTAAAACACGAAAGCAAAATTACTATTGTTCAAGAAACCATAAAATTTTTTAATTTTTGGCCTTTGTTTAATATTTTTTATTTCAAAAATAATATACGTTCGATTGATAAAAAATTTTCTTCATTGCTACTCGATATAGGGGAAGGCAAAATTAAAACTTTTAGAATTCCTCAGACATGGAAAACAAATGATATATGTTCTAAAATTTTTAATAACGATATCGATTCTTTTATAAGTAAAGCTATGTTAACATCTCACAATGAATACACACATTTTTTAACAAAAATATTTTAAATAATATGGTAGGAACATAAGTAACGTGATGAAGTATTGATAAAGCAACTCACAAAGTAGTTAATAAATCAGACGATAATATTTATATCTATTTTCCTACAGAATATTTGAATAGTATTAAATAAGATCTTCCTCCACATGAATTAAATTTAAAAATTAACGCTGTTGTTATGTTAATACGAAAATTAAACGTATCTAAAGGACTTTGCAATGGTACAAGATTAAGAATTACAAAATTATTTAAATACAATATCGGAGCTGAAATAATCACAGGTGAAAAAAAAGAAAATATAGTCTTTATTCCAAGAATAACACTAAATACAAGAAATTCTTTTTCGCTACCATTTATATTATGCAGAAAACAATTTCCATTAACCTTAGCTTTTTCTATGACTATTAATAAATCTCAAGGTCAAAGTTTTGATCTCTTAGGATTATACCTTAGAAAACCATTATTTTTTCATGACCAATTATATGCTGCATTGTCTAGATGTAGAAACCCAAAAAAAGTTTTTATCCAAATTGAATCAGAAAATAAATTTACAATTAAATATATTGTTTAGAATTAAATTTTAGAGTAACAGAAAAACTGTTTTATAGTTCATTACTATTTTTATACTTTCTTGCAAATTTTTTCTTTCATCAAAAAAGCAAATTTCAGTACTGTCTAGAACCCAAATCATAAACAATCCGACATATGTTACATGTTTTCAGATACACCATTAAGAATGCAAAATTTTATTAGTGTGACAAATGTAACTCGAAATTTTCAAATCAAGAGTGTCTATCATCGCACGAAAAAATTCACCAAAAAAATTTTTTTTGTATGTGATCTATGTAGCATTATAATATTAGAGAAGAAAAACTATTTGCGTCACACAAAGAAATGCCAAATCATTGAGAAAAATTTCAAGTGTATTAAATGCGGGAAATGTTTCAAAAGAAATTATCACTTACAGAGACAACTGAAAAGTCATGAAAAAAACGTTCAAAAAAATATTTGTCAAAATTGTAGGAAAGGTTATGTAAGAGCAGAGCATCTAAAAATACATTTTAAAGTATGTAATCAAAATAAATATCGTAAGTTAGTTAATTGTAACAAAGTTTTTTGTTCTGGTAAAATAAAATTACATGTGAAAATAAGATTATTTGTAACAGTTATATACAAGGCTTTACAAATTTATTTATATTATACATGGCGGAGCTGGAGGGGAGTGGAGGTGCGGCGGGGGGGAGTAAAACCTTGCTCTAACTCTTACGACTATATAATATAGGAAGATATATGTTTACGAAGAGGTGACTTATGCGGATAATCACATGTATTTAAGGGTTATTATGAGGATAAAAGCGGAATTATGCGGACGTCTGCATAATTCTACCATGGTATTGATTATATGTTAGAAGCACGTGAAGTTCGCATAAGTCGCCGTTTATAAACACACACGCACTCACACACACACACATGTATATATATATTCTAGTAGGGCTTTGCCCCCTTCATGTTTGATTTGCCCCCTTCATTTCAATAATTGTTACTACATGTTTAAGATTTAACTTTCTTCGAGTAACCTCAACAAAAAGTGATTTCAAAAACCATTTTTAATATTAAATTATAATATCTTTGATGTATTATACCTCGAACAAAGAAAAGTACCAATCATTATTTCTAACGTTATTTCAGACAAGAAAATCTGAGTTGTCTTCTTCTTCGTCTAAAATGTCTGTTAACTGAAAAATAAACAACTTTTTGAAAATTTATAATTTGTAAAGATAAAAAAAACCATTCGATTCAAAAACGTTTCAAAATGCTAGAGTCAGTAGTATATTACTTTTTGGACGTCCTCGAGGCAGCGCACTCATATTAGTGAGGTCCGTCACCACATTTGGCTACCTGCTGGAGATGCGCGTTTCAAATTTTGTAGTCAATGTGTATGGACTGCAGACATAAAGATGTACGTGCATGTACAATTATATGTTTATGAAACGTAACCTTATGTGGTGGAAAAGGTGTCATGACTCTCCTAGAAAGTCACTAATTATATCTACTTACAGCGCACCCTGTGTTGTCCAACAATTAAACTCTAAACTTACGTACTCTAAGACATACCAGTCAACGTTCCTAAAGTACTGTACGCATATAAACCTGCAGTGCCCCCTGTGATGCTTAAGAACTAAACTTGGATACTCTAGGACATGTCAGTTTATGTCCTTGAGGCAGCGTACGCAGTGCCGTCCTTAGATATAGGCACTATAAGCTATAGCCTAGGGCCCCCCGCTGTTTGGGGCTCCAGACCGATGACTCCAAAAAGATTTTTTTCAATCGTAAAATGAGTTTAAATAGTAATAAAAATTTTTTTTATTTATAAAAAGTTTTTTTTTGTGAGAAAAATCATTTAAAATTTCTTCAATATTCGTTAATTCTAATACATCAAATTCTATAAACATTAACGATAAACTATTAATTCGTTGCTCTGTCATTGTACTGCAAAAGTGATTCATTATAAAATTTAATGCTGAAAATGAGCGTTCTCCACTACAATTAGTACTGTCATGCACACAAGAATGCGAAAGCAATTTTCAAGATTAGGATATAAAGATATTGGATGGTCATTTTTTATTATTTTTTACATATCTAAAAAAGAGATCGCTTTTTCAAATTTTACTGCATTTAAATAATGTCTAAATTGTGAGCATTCTTAAATTAGTGCAGTTTCAGATAGATCCGCATCACATTTTGCCGAAAGTCTTGTACAGTTTTGAATTATTAACTCATCACTCATCTTTGTTAATAAACTTAAAAAGCTAAGGTTTTCATAAATCAAATCATAAGCTTTTTTTTAACGTTTGATATTTGTGCAAAGAGAATTAATAATTGGTATAAAAATATTAACTCTTAAATTATCTTTGGAATTAAACTGAATATCATCGCTTGGACCTTCGAATCGTGTTACTTTAATGCTGCTTTTTTTAACTCTCCCTGTTTTTTCAGGTACTTCGAAAACTTCCGCTAAATTTTTGGTTCAATTAAGATAAAAATCAAATTTATCTCTCAAACTTTGTAAATACTTCTCTAAAGAATCAAGCAATTTGACAACCACACTAAAATCAATTTTTTCGTTCTGCAACGTTATGTTAGTCGAGTTAACTGCGGATAAAAGTCTGTCTATACAATAATGAGAAATATATAGTCAAATTTGTTAGGTTTCTCATGAATTAATAGCACTTAACATCGTGCGTCTCCTAATTGCATTTCATACTGTAAAATAGCACCACTACGAGCTGACCAACGTGTATCAGATGAATATTTTTATCTTTTTGCATTTTCACCAAAAGCAGACAATGATTTCTTCAACCTTTTGGTAGAGGCAGAAAAAAATAGTATACACTTTTTGTACAAGGTTGAAAAATGAAGTAACTTCAAAAGAACATTACGCTGCGTTGACATTCACTAAATTTAGTGAATGGCCTGCACAAGGTATGAACTCGGCATACTTATTTTTACTTTTTAGTCTCGCTTAAAGACCTGTACATCGACTGGACATATTGGATGTGTTGTCATACGATTGTCCTCGGCAGTCACGTACTGGTACAGAGTTGTCACTTGAAAATACAATAACAACGTAAGCTAAATATTCAGATCCATACTCTGCAATTGGTATGAATGCTAAAAATCGCTTTTTTGGACTTTCATTCATGACGTAGCGAATAGTAAATGTCAACTGAACGACATATGTCATACGTCTGGCGTTGAATCAATACAAATTGAAAAATATTTGGCCTTTTTGGCCTTTGGGTTCGACTGACAAGATAAAGCGACCGTGCGATGGCACGATCTCCGGTTTAACTCGGCTCAGCTCGGCTCTCTGTCTCTTTCTCCGCGCGCTTACTGCCACCTCTTTTTCGTTTGTTAAGTGTATTCCTGTATACATATACAGCTGTATAGAAGAGTATATTATAATTAAATATCATGTATGTATTGTACATTTAGCATATATGAGGTGTTTCATCTCAACTCACACACCCAGCCGCGCAAGCTAAAAAATACCTACTTTTTAGTCAATGATTACAATCACGTAAAGTACTAAATTAAATTATTAAAAATACAGGATCAATGTATTTTTTCCTCAGCTTTCTTATGCAATTTTCGGAATCACAAAAAAAATAAAACATAACCTCGAAAAATGAGAAACAAAAAAAGCGTTATATCTCGAAAAGTTCATTTTTTTTCTTTTTTTTTATGGCTCCAATCGAAAGATCAGGTCTTTTTACGTCGGTATAGTAATTTTTAGGAAGGTGTTATTTTTTTTTTTTTTAAATATAAAACTTTGAAAATTAATTTTGTTTCGACTAGGACAAAATGCTTAGAAAAAAATGAAAAAAGCATTTTAGCAGTACCTGTAAAAGTATTAAGTGAGATAGAGAGAGCCATTGATCGTCTGCTGTCGCGCTTGCTCTCTCTCTCTCTCTCTCTCTCTCTCTCTCTCTCTCTCTCTCTCTCTATTGTACTCATACAGGGAGGCCTTTTTCATGGCTTTTTAAAATATTTTGCGTATGTAGAAAATGATGAATTAATGTTAGAATTAGTATCATTTTTTCATCATTTGAAAAAAATTTCTTCTCTGTGAACAGGATTATTTTAAAACATTAATACTTGACCATAATGCTAAGTTTTCTCGGGGTCTTCCAATTGTGTTTATTCAAACTCCGTTTCAACCTGGCTTTAATAAAGAGCCAACGAAATTCGCGCTCGTGCGCAACTACGCACAGTAAACAGGTTACAGGTATCCAAAAAGAGAAAGAGAGACAGAGAAAACAATGCACCTAATCCTTTGTTAAACTAATGTATGTACCTATGTGTAGGTAGGTAGTATACATACTCCTCGCCGTGTATTATTGTTCTTTCTCGTTCTCGTTGTTTATATGTTAATGAACAAAAATAATATAAACATAATTTGCTTTTTTCTTATCTATAATATTCACTGATAAAAATAGATATTCATAAATAAACTGTCTTTTTAATATAAAAATATAAAATGAAGACTATTAAGAGTCAAAAAAATGAATACTTTTCCTACCTCACGCGTTTTTGAGAGGCTGGTTTGCGCTTGGTAGAAAAAATAGGATTCTCCACACAAGCGACATTGCTCCGTGGCTGTCTTACGTTCCCCGGGTCCTGTTTCGCAGGTCCCTCGAGTCACAAAATAGCCCTGGGGACAATGGCATTTATCTGACAAAAACTAATATTTTTATCATAGACAATCAAATACTACCGAGTTCAGTAACATATTCTTTAATGTTTCACATCTGTCGTGGGTCCCGAGACCCACACCTGGTTTTTTTTATTTCACCTATGATGTGATCCAGTACTTTTTTTAATATTATTTCAATGAGTTATTTGCAAATATTTGCTGAAAAGTATGACGTGTGACCATGCCCTTTATTTCCGTAAATATCGAGATGATGATTGAGAAAAAGATCAAATTTACTGATCAACTTGAGTACACCTAAAAAATTACCTAATTAATTCTTGATTGTTCCTCTAAAAGCAAGACCTAAAGTTGCTAAAAAGTTCATTGTGCTGGTGAGACGAGACAACATATCTTTTTAGTACTGCATTTCTTGATTAAACTGCAAAGTTAAACTTTTATCTAAGCAACCAGTACTACTTTTGCGTTTGCTATAAGCAATCAAAGATTCCTTATGTACCGTTCCTTCTTCATGTTCTTTTACTCTCTTGATGCCATTCTTCCAATCATCAAAACCCGCAGAACTATATTGACTACTTTAAGACGAAAGTAATTCGCAAACAAAACAAAAAATTTTTCTTGTCGACGGTAAATATAACATTCATTTCCAGATGACAATTTCACAATTTTTTAACTTACAGCTGAACAAGGATAGTTGTAAACTTCAGGTATAGTTTTTGTTTTATAGTTATAGTTTAGAATACAATACGATACTAAATCATTGTAAACTTTCTACAGAGCAGGGTCTGTTGAGTATTTTGATAATTTTTCGATTGGCTCCATTTTTAAATTGAAAAATCATAATAAAAAATTTGCAGATTAAGAGTTTATTAAAAACTAAAAAATATTTCCAAGATCCGAAATCATAATAAAATCATACAATGTAAGTTAACACATTAATAAGACTAGCAATTCTACAAATAAGTATGTTGTTTCACCAAAAAATTTAGTAAATAAAGATGAAAAAATATTTAGAGAAAAGAAATTTCTATCTTTACATTCATTTCCATCAGAATCAGTTGATTTAAGTGAAAAAGATACGCATTCTTTGTCCGACACCTCTATTAAATAAGTAAATAATATTAAATTTTATGAATTTACATTATAAAATTTTATTAATTATTTGAAATTAAAATTACCTGAAGTGAATAAAGTACTCAAATTATTTGAAACAGAAGATAAGGGGTCTAAATTTTGTTTAACGTTTTTGGATGTTGCAACTGTCAAATAAAAAAAAAAATTGGTAAAAACTACACTTGAATTTTCAAGTTTAATAATCACATGATTTTTTTAATATTCAAAAAGATAGTCAACTTGAACTAACTTATTTTTCTAAGAAAATTTATTTTTTAACGTTTAAACCAATTTTACAAGTACGTTATGTACACTTCGGTTAAGAAAGTAAAATAATTTATTTCATACAGTGCAGATTTATCTTTTTTTGCCACAAACGATAAGAACTTCATGGTACGTATAAGTATACTGCGATTACTTTGCAGCCTAGTTCTCTGTGATTGTACAAAGAAAGCATCAACGGTATAAAACCTGATAAAACGGCCAAAAAAGAAACGGATCACTGCTTAGTGCAAAGTCGTTTTTCTACAGCCACAGAAAAGTAGAGTATCCTGTGTACATACAGCACAGCAGGAGCATGGTGCCCTGGTAGGATACTTCAGGGTGAGAGAGAGGTCCAAAAATGGCAAACGTTTGCTACTCAAAAAATTCAGGAAAACAAGCATTATTTATTGAGAATTTCAAGGAATATTCTTGATACTCCGTAAAAATATATTAGTAATTTGAATGTATTGGATAGATCATCAGAAGATATCATATTGGGTATTAACTAAGAATTGTAGTGGCAGCGCTACTTATTTTTCCGAATAATTGAGTGAACATAAAAAGTAAACGGTCCTCATGGCTTAATGAATCTTACAAATCATTAAAAACATAATCATCATTGGCTGTATTATTTGTGTACATTCCACTTTCAGGTAAACCTGATATTGTGTTGCTTAAATATAATATTATGATTTCGGTTGGCACTATTTAGTAAGTTTTTTTAAGAATGACTCTATGCTAATTGATCTATTTATACATGAATAACTATATTAAACGAATCTTCAGCCTGGTACTTATATTGAAATATCATATTCGCTCATCGAAAACAAAGAATGTAACTTGCTACAAGTGTGCAGTCTGCGCCGTGCGTACATCTACTACATGCCGGGCAGAAATGACACGCTTTGTTCCTTTGACACGTAAAATACTATATATATAAAAAATAAATTTTCTCTATAAGTAACATGCTTACGTTCAAAAGGCAGATTAAAATATTAATGCGAAAAGTTAGTGATAAATTTAGACTAATCATTGAACTTTTACCACTCCAAAAATTTTCAAGACAAAATTTTTTTTACAATTTACTTGCCACAATTAGAGTCCTCATTAATCTATTGCATTACGTTTTCACCAACATTAGAACAAACATCAGTATCTTGATGTGCTTCGCGACTGTTGTTAACCACGAAAAAATTTAATATTTTTGGTAGCTTTTCAATTTCTTTTTTCCTTTTTTTTTGTTCTTTTTCGTGAACCACTAGCATACGATCGTTTTCGCATCCTTGACTGCAGATGGAGCCCTGGACTGTTCATTCAAGGGTGAAAATTAATTAAACCACTTACATAACCATTTTGATCTGAAATAAGACAGTTTTATTTCAAGTTGACTTGAACAGTAGGATACATACAGCCTAAATGTTAAAATGCATGGCTCTATCGGACGAATCCAGTCATGAGATACGTGCATGGTACTCACAATTTAGCTTCACGATTATATACTACCATTAAAGACAATAGGGTCGTTCAAACGCTCTTTTCATAAGACGTTCCAGAACCGAGGGGGTTCGAGGGGGAATAAACCTAGTATGTACGATTACACACACCTTAACCTAAAAAACAAATTAACGCTTACATAGATACTGTGGTGACTTGAGGAGGGACTCGGTAGTACTCGTTACACACGTGAGCACCCGATACGATGACTTCCTGAGAGACCCGCTACAACGCGCGATGGCTCGCTCGTTGGAGGGGCGTAGGTATAGCCACGCGTGAGGATCTTGTCACCAAGTTCTTTCACTAACTCGATCGACTCGATCTGAAAAATAACGGCTCGGTGGTACTAATACCCATTCATTCGTTTGGATAGTCGAGGCTAGGTGTACATTTTGACGCAATATTCGTGAAATGCGCACTTACGGGTTTTTAATCGACAACAAGCGCTAAACGCACGGTTTTTGACGGGTCACTACGAGAAGGACATGTTGTTCAAAGTGATTAGCATCGGTGTCGGACTCCACCTCCCACTGTCTCAAGACCGCTTCACTGATTAGGATTTACTCGTCGTCGTACGTCTGCCTTGTTTGACCGCCAAAAAGTAAAAGAAGCCCAATCTCCTTCTTTACCTCGCACACTCGCGCTCACACTAAGTTCGCACATCAACCGTGCTGCCATCAAGCTCTGGCGTTAGTAAAACGGTTTCCAACGAAACACCATTAAATTAATGAAAAACAATACCAAATTTTTTAATGACTGCCCCCATCTCTGAATTTACAGATGCGAGTATGTTTAGTATTTCAGTATATTTACCAATAGCTTTCTCCCAAATGTAAGATTTCGAGATTACTTATAAACTTGCACCAGAATTGGGGCCACACACAAACACACGTGGAACATGTATTATGGTACTGACCTATGCTGCCAGTTATAGTGTATACAAACAAAAAAAAAAAAAAAAAAAAAAAAAAAAAAAAAATTGGTAAAAACTACACTTGAATTTTCAAGTTTAATAATCACATGATTTTTTTAATATTCAAAAAGATAGTCAACTTGAACTAACTTATTTTTCTAAGAAAATTTATTTTTTAACGTTTAAACCAATTTTACAAGTACGTTATGTACACTTCGGTTAAGAAAGTAAAATAATTTATTTCATACAGTGCAGATTTATCTTTTTTTGCCACAAACGATAAGAACTTCATGGTACGTATAAGTATACTGCGATTACTTTGCAGCCTAGTTCTCTGTGATTGTACAAAGAAAGCATCAACGGTATAAAACCTGATAAAACGGCCAAAAAAGAAACGGATCACTGCTTAGTGCAAAGTCGTTTTTCTACAGCCACAGAAAAGTAGAGTATCCTGTGTACATACAGCACAGCAGGAGCATGGTGCCCTGGTAGGATACTTCAGGGTGAGAGAGAGGTCCAAAAATGGCAAACGTTTGCTACTCAAAAAATTCAGGAAAACAAGCATTATTTATTGAGAATTTCAAGGAATATTCTTGATACTCCGTAAAAATATATTAGTAATTTGAATGTATTGGATAGATCATCAGAAGATATCATATTGGGTATTAACTAAGAATTGTAGTGGCAGCGCTACTTATTTTTCCGAATAATTGAGTGAACATAAAAAGTAAACGGTCCTCATGGCTTAATGAATCTTACAAATCATTAAAAACATAATCATCATTGGCTGTATTATTTGTGTACATTCCACTTTCAGGTAAACCTGATATTGTGTTGCTTAAATATAATATTATGATTTCGGTTGGCACTATTTAGTAAGTTTTTTTAAGAATGACTCTATGCTAATTGATCTATTTATACATGAATAACTATATTAAACGAATCTTCAGCCTGGTACTTATATTGAAATATCATATTCGCTCATCGAAAACAAAGAATGTAACTTGCTACAAGTGTGCAGTCTGCGCCGTGCGTACATCTACTACATGCCGGGCAGAAATGACACGCTTTGTTCCTTTGACACGTAAAATACTATATATATAAAAAATAAATTTTCTCTATAAGTAACATGCTTACGTTCAAAAGGCAGATTAAAATATTAATGCGAAAAGTTAGTGATAAATTTAGACTAATCATTGAACTTTTACCACTCCAAAAATTTTCAAGACAAAATTTTTTTTACAATTTACTTGCCACAATTAGAGTCCTCATTAATCTATTGCATTACGTTTTCACCAACATTAGAACAAACATCAGTATCTTGATGTGCTTCGCGACTGTTGTTAACCACGAAAAAATTTAATATTTTTGGTAGCTTTTCAATTTCTTTTTTCCTTTTTTTTTGTTCTTTTTCGTGAACCACTAGCATACGATCGTTTTCGCATCCTTGACTGCAGATGGAGCCCTGGACTGTTCATTCAAGGGTGAAAATTAATTAAACCACTTACATAACCATTTTGATCTGAAATAAGACAGTTTTATTTCAAGTTGACTTGAACAGTAGGATACATACAGCCTAAATGTTAAAATGCATGGCTCTATCGGACGAATCCAGTCATGAGATACGTGCATGGTACTCACAATTTAGCTTCACGATTATATACTACCATTAAAGACAATAGGGTCGTTCAAACGCTCTTTTCATAAGACGTTCCAGAACCGAGGGGGTTCGAGGGGGAATAAACCTAGTATGTACGATTACACACACCTTAACCTAAAAAACAAATTAACGCTTACATAGATACTGTGGTGACTTGAGGAGGGACTCGGTAGTACTCGTTACACACGTGAGCACCCGATACGATGACTTCCTGAGAGACCCGCTACAACGCGCGATGGCTCGCTCGTTGGAGGGGCGTAGGTATAGCCACGCGTGAGGATCTTGTCACCAAGTTCTTTCACTAACTCGATCGACTCGATCTGAAAAATAACGGCTCGGTGGTACTAATACCCATTCATTCGTTTGGATAGTCGAGGCTAGGTGTACATTTTGACGCAATATTCGTGAAATGCGCACTTACGGGTTTTTAATCGACAACAAGCGCTAAACGCACGGTTTTTGACGGGTCACTACGAGAAGGACATGTTGTTCAAAGTGATTAGCATCGGTGTCGGACTCCACCTCCCACTGTCTCAAGACCGCTTCACTGATTAGGATTTACTCGTCGTCGTACGTCTGCCTTGTTTGACCGCCAAAAAGTAAAAGAAGCCCAATCTCCTTCTTTACCTCGCACACTCGCGCTCACACTAAGTTCGCACATCAACCGTGCTGCCATCAAGCTCTGGCGTTAGTAAAACGGTTTCCAACGAAACACCATTAAATTAATGAAAAACAATACGTTTATTTAAGATATAAGTATTAAATAATAAAGTTAAGAACAGCCATCCACTAATACGTATTTTGTTTTAAAAGTTATAGAATTGGCGATAATGTTTTTATTGAACGCCAAAACAAGTTTTACTTAGCGCGAAATTATGGGTGTGTTCGGAAATTGTATATTAGGTTTTGTTGGAAAAACCTCGCTCTTTTCAATAAACTAAAATGTAAACAAATCGATGTATGTTTTTGTTTACATTTTTAGCAAATAAAAAAGGAAGAAAATGAGCTCTGCTAAAGCCAAATTAAGGCAGTATATTATTAATAATAAACAATTGTATAAAATCATGGCCCATTCCATGCAAGGTGCAAAAACATTGCTCAGGACAACTATTTTTGAAAAAAGTCTAATCGGCCCTATAGTAATAGGACCACTGTCCTGGGTTAATCTCTGTGAAGTGACAGGTTTTGAAAACAGCAAGAGAAAGCTCCTAACTATCAGTGCCACTAACTCTTCTATATCCTTACACATAGTGGAGAAGTTCTAAGGTTTCGAAAGATAGCTCCCCGGGGCCAATCCCATTAGCACCACTACTTAACAAACAGCCGCTTGTTAAGTACACATAAACATTTTAAGTCACCTAACCAAGTATTGAGCAAAAAAATCTGCACTAAATGATATTTGATTATAGAAATGTATAAGCAAACTTAAAAACAGAGTTAATTTTATAAATTTTCAAAGAAATTTATAATTATAATTTCAAGATAAAAACGTTAAATTTTCAGCATGTTTAATCTTTTTACAATTTATTATTGTAATACCTACAAATATTATCTTATTACTGTATTAATTGATATTTTTATCTGTTTAAAAATAATTGGAGGCTTTTAAGAAAATAAAAAACTATATAACAAAATGTACGGAAAAAAATTTTCTTGCTGGGGCTCTCAAAGCACTTAAAGTCTAGGGCCCCCAAATTTTAAAAGGTGGCACTGCATACGCTTATCCACCCAGAGTGCCCTCTGCAATGCTCAAAACTAAGCTCCAGTGCTGGCCGCAATGATCAAAAGTTTGATGCCAAACGCAACCTTCAGGCTGTATGTCAATGAAACCAAGTAGAGTTTATCGCCACCACTGATCAAGCCGTGAACTGACATTTAGTCTGCAATGTAACTATATATAATTTTTTTTAAAGTGAGAACTTTATTGCTCACGCTTGGTTGGGGATCTATTTCGTTGAACGTATGTCAAAAAATACTATTAATAAAAATATACGGGTGAGTTTTATTTTCCATACGAAATCTACTGTATTTATTAATCACAATAATGACCTTTGGAAAAATTTTTATGTTTTTCGTTGTAATTTTTATACTGAATTTTTTATTTTGAATCTACACATGACTTTTGTTTTTGAAATTAGTAATTCATTATTTTTATACTTACGTTTAATAATAATAAGAATAATGTATTTATCTGCTCTACATTAATGAGTATAATGCTAATTTGTTTGCCTCGAGGGTAACTTGAAAAAATAGATGAAACTGATATTGTTGTACAACTAGAGAGGATACTCTAAGAACTGAAAGTAAACCAAGAATACATTCAAGTCATTTTAATTAAAGTTTTAACATACTGAATATAAGGTGTAGGATGCAAAGTAGTCGAGAAAACTTCTATTCTATACGGATTTAAGAGGACAGAGGGTGAGGTGGAAAATAGAGAGTCTGCAGGAGGCTCCTAAAAATTGGAGTGGGGGAGATTGGCAAGGCTCAAAAACTAATTCAAGTCTATACAAATAAGGGAGAAAACGAAAGAATTGAAGCGAAGAGGTGATCGGAGGGGCAAAAGACTCTGCGGGAGGCGTAGACACAACTGTATAGTATAGGAATATATATATATACATAAAATACATACTAGGGGAATTCGCCCTGCTGCTTGCTACGCTCGCCAACCTCTCTGTGTGCAATCGTAGTTTAGAGTTCTTATTAGGACCTCAATAACGACTTTTTAAGGCCTTACGAAGTCTGTTTGAAAAACTTCACGAACCCCAAACATGCATTTGCAATTCAGTCATTAATTCCTCATGTGTGCGCCTTAGCTCTAAACGAAGGAGAGAAAAAAAAGGAAAACAAAATATATAGAAAACTAAAATAGCAGCGGCGCAGAGGCTCTTGAATTTCACAGAGCACGCTGGTGCCTGACTTGCCAGTGGGTAAGAGAAGAGACAAAGGTGTCGAAGGAAAAAATAAACAAGCAGTCGATTAACCAGACTATAATTAATATTGAATTGAGTATTTATTACTTATCATCCTGACTAACGAAATTACAAAGAAATAAAAATAATAGAAGCTTACGATATTGGTGATGTTTACTCGTTAAGCTGCGAATAGTGTCGAGAAAATCTAAAGCTCTTCTTAATCCACGAACCGTGGGTAAATTCAAAGTACATGGCGCCAACATAACTGCCCGCTAACGTCATCTTTCAATGCGTTGAAACGTACATTATCATGAGAAAACTCTAAGATGCCGACTGGGTCGAGAGAAAATAGAAAAGATAGAAGAAAGTAAAAATAAATTTTGTAAGTATTTAAAATCACGATTTACAAACTTTTCGCACAAAACAACAAGAGAGGAATCGAAACCAACAGCTGGCCCTGGGTAAAGTATAATGTTTGAATATATATATTTTATAATATAAAATTGAATAATCTTTGACATCGTTAAGTTTGCCGCCCGCCGTGTATGGACTAAGTTCTGAGTTGACTGGAAGCAGCACTATTTTCTGTATTGGTCTTTGCAGAGTGCTTTTGCTTTTATGCACAAGAGCCACTTGATAGGGGCCATCAGAGCCGGGATAAGTCTGTTGGATTCGACCCATAAGCCATCGGGTGGCATTCTAAAGCTAAAGTTCGTTTTTAATAAGCATCACGTCGCCTACTTGCAGATTGCGCTGAGGCCGCGTCCACTTAGAGCGTTGCTGAAGCTGTGCTGAATATTCCTGGCTCGAACTTGCCCAGAAGCCATCATGCATTTGTTGAATCAACTTCCACCTAGAACTAAGACAGGAAGAGGGGTATGGCTCTGTTGAGTTGGGGCAGACAGTAAGGCAGAGCCAACAAGAAAATGACCAGGAGTCAAAGCCGCGGGGTCCTCTTAGAACTGAGGTAACTTAGCAGGTGAGAGTTGAGGTAAGCCTCAATCTGAGTGACAAGCGTGCAAAGCTCCTCAAAGGTAAGTAGAGTCTCTCCGATGACTTGTTTTAGATGAGTTTTACAAGCTTTAACTTCCGCCTCCCATAAGCCTCCGAAGTGGGGAGCATTGGGAGGAGTAAAACGCCACTCGACACGCTCAGCAGCGATTGCTGCTGCTGCTGACTGACTGAAACCAAATGAGTGGTGACAAAGGCGACGAAGCCCGACGAAAATTTGTAGTATTGTCGCTACACGTATAACGACACAGCCCGTGCCTTGAAACAAAGTGACGAAATGCAGCAATGAAAGAGGGTGTCAAGTAATCAGACACGATCTCGATGTGGATAGCTTTGGTGCTTAGGCAAACAAAAATAGCTATATAGCTTTTCAGGGCTTGGGGTCCTCGACTCGGAGACAATTTATACAGGACTAGTCCTGCATAATCGAGTCCTGTATGGGTAAATGGACGTGAGGGTTTCACTCAAGCAGGAGAGAGAGTACCCATTATCTGAGTGGCAGTACGAGCCCTGTACCGAGCATAGAAGGTGCTGTCTTTCATCAGCTTCCGAACTATATTTCTGCCTCGCAGTATCTAGTACTGGTGATTGATGGTGCTCAGCTTTCTCACACAGTCCTGATTCTGTGTTATCTCCACCAAAAAAATCATCAACATACCGACAATCTTTGACAAGACTAGCTCCTTGGGGAAAACTCGATGCTCCCTGCTCAAGCATACATGCGTTGGCGAAGAAAGGCGCCGAGGCGGTGCCGTAAGTAACCGTGTTTGAACCGTAATCTGTAGGTGGTCGATCAGGAGAATCGCGCACACAAAATGCGTTGGCAATTGCGATCTTGGGGGTGTACGAGAAATTGGCGAAATATCCTTATGATGTCACACAAAAATGCGAGACGATAGTAGCGCCATTAAAGGAAGATGACTCTGATGTCCCCGAGAAGGTTAGGGCCTGGGTGCATAAAGGTGTTGAGGGTGTTACCTTCACGGTCCTTGTTGGATGCGTTGAAGACCACGCACAGCTTGGAACAGGACTCATCTCGGATCAGGGCTTAAATGCCGGCTAGCCTGAGGCTCCTTGATTTCTTAGAATTTCTAGACAGCAGAAGAAAGCTCGTGATCGACGGAGACATTAAAGGTATATGTAGAGGTTACCTCGGGATTGGAGGGGATATTTTGAGTACCTTCCATGAGTACCCATCCAAATATAGTACGTAGAGCTGAAGGCATGCCTAGTGGTCCTGTGATAAGGCCAGCAAGCACGGCAGCAGCGAAGACTTCAGCTCCAAGCAAACAATCAATCTGACTGGGCATGCCACAGAAGGGATTGGCCCAGTCAAGTCCGGTGGTGTAGGCCCAGCTCTCTATTTTGACGTTCGTGGATGAAAACTTCGAGGTAAGCTTCGCCATAGTGTAGGCGTTAAACTGTAACTTGAAGGCAGAATCAATGGGAGAACGAACAGTAAGAGTGACCCATCCCTTAGATGTGAAGGTAGAATTACCTAAGCCAGACACGACTGTATAAGCCTTGTGGGACAGGTTCTGTACAACGAACAGCTCTCGTGGTTTACATATGTAGAGGTTATCCATAGGCACCTTTTATCATGCACGGAGTTGGTTATGTAATATTCCAGCGGTCAAGAATATGACGCACACTGGGACGACCAAGCGATTGATGCCGCAGCGTGAAGGCAAGATGTAGATAAGATGATTACTGTATATACGAGCGAGCAGGAGAAAAAACTACCGAGAGAGCCACGAGCTTGGTGTACTAGCTGTGTAGGACAGTCTTTTCGTGACCAAGATGGCCGTCTACTTCGACTCCGTCTCCTCGTCGAATCGCGTTAAGAGCCGGGATCTGGCTCGAAGGACCAAATAAAATGTGCACGTCTGAGTGCTAAACACAGGAGAGAAAAAAAAGGGAAACAAAATATATGGGAAAATAAAATAGCAGCGACACAGAGGCTCTCGAATTTCACAGAGCACGCTGGTGCCTGAATCGCCACTGGGTAATAAAAGAGACAAAGGTGTCGAAGGAAAAAATAAACAAGCAGTCGATTAACCAGACTATGATTAATATTAAATTGAGTATTTATTACTCATCATCCTGACTAACGAAATTACAAAGAAATAAAAAAAAAAGAAGGTTACGATATTGGTGGTGTTTACTCGTTAAGCTGCGAACAGTGTCGAGAAAAACTAAAGCTCACTCGGCTTGGCTATGGCAGCTCGGTCGTTGTTAAGTGATCACATAGTACATACTGCTGCGTGGACAGACCCTTGAGCCTAGCAGAACATAGCAGCGCGTTTCAGTATGTTTTTCTTCTTAATACACGGAACGCGGGTAAATTTAAAGTTAACGGCGGGAACACCTCATTATGTTATTATTAACCTTTTATGAAAATCTTATGAATGCTTCATTACCCCCATGTAAGGCTCTTCCTGAGGAATATTTTACCTTTATTGTTGTTAAACTATTGTTTAAATAATATGTAACATTAATAATATGTAACAATAAAAATGCGATATTGATTCAAATAGAAAGAAATAATAATTTGGTAATAAATAATATTGTTTGGGAAAAATTTTTAAATAAATTATTTTTTTGTACCAAAATTTCTATTAAATCAATTTTATTTTCTGTTACATAGATATTTAGATGATTTTCTCATGATTATAATGGTAAGATACAGAAAAGTGCAGTGGGGTTTAAAAAGATAACATTTAAAAATCTGTACTCATTTTTTATATTATTTTTATAATTAAATGAGTAGTCAAAAAATAATTATTTTCGATTTTATAAGGCTCTATCTGCTATGTGTAACTGCCTGTGCTGCCGCTCCAGTCGCCCCCTGAGAAAATGACTTGAAATACGTAAAAAAAGCCAAACCGTATTGCAGAGATAGGAGCAAAGTCATTTAAATCAAATTAATTATTATTTATTAATGTTAGAACGATGAAATTGACATTTCTATGAAAGGAAACGTATGTTCAATGAAAAAAAATTATAGTTTTGTTCAATCATATCTTGTTATTAGGACAAAAATAGAATTTTCTCTTTTTTTTGAGGTTGCATGCTTCTAGAGCTGAACCAATTGAGATGTAGATTACCCTAATGATGTAAAAAAAGCATACATGCACATGCAGGGAGTGTCATCTATGGACGTTTCTTTCGTCATTAAACTGATATACATTTCTTTTGGCTTAGCTCTAAAAGCATACAACCTCAAAAAAGGAGAGAAATTTCTGTTTTTGTCTTAATTTTAAAATACAATTGAGCAAAATCCTACTTTTTTTTTGTTGAACACACGGTTTTCCTGATAGAAATATTAATTACATCGTTCTAATATTAATAAATAATAATGTACATACATTATGTTATTTTCTAAGGTAGCCATGGGGACGGCAGCACAGGCAGTTACACATAGCGGACAATATGGTTATCAAAAGTGAGTCATATATGGGCTTGTCCACTGAGAGCGGGCCACCTTGCGTGCGTGGGACTTTTTTCGCTCGAACACACTTTGTTACCTGATCATAATAGCTGAAAGATAAATAAAAAAAAAAAAATTTTTTTTTTAATCAGTAGATTTTTATCTGCTCTTTCCCATAGTGCTATTTGTTTTTTCTCAAAGCCTTTTTCTCATGGAGAAGAATAAGTCAGACGTTCAGAACGTTTCTCTGGAATTTTCCATGGATTGAAAAAATAAAATTTGCAGGAATCGAAAAAGCAATGCTAAAACATTAGCTCCACAAATTTTGAGACTGAGAGAGTAAGAAATACGTGAATTACAAGCAAATGAAGGCATTGGCATGAGCAAGTCGCACGGCGGTGAAGCAGCACTATAAAACAAACTCGTCAGAAACAGTGTGTCGATGTGTGGCAGCGCGGCGTAGGTGACAGCTGCATGTCTCGCCACCATGCGACTTTCTCATTTGATTGTAATTGATGCATTTTTTTCTCTCCCCCTCTAAAAATTTGTGGAGCTAATTTTTAAGCACTGCTCTTTAGATTCCTAAAAATTTTATTTTATTCACCATGGCGAATTTCAGAAAAATGTTTTAAGCTTCTGATTCATTTTTCTTATCGAAAAAAAAAGTTTTGAGAAAAAACAAACAACATTATCGAAAAGAACACACTTAAATCTATTGATTTATTGTTTAATTATTTTTTTAGCTACCTCCCAGCCATTATAAACGAGCTGAACACAGCGTGTTCGGGCGAAAATAGCCTCATGCGAGCAAGGTGGCCCATTCTTAGTGGACAAGCCCACGTATATGGTGAAATTTCCACTGTTTCTATCATTTTATAACTGAAAGAAAGTTAGGCACATGGTTATATGATATTGTTGACAAAAAAAATTAACGTACCAAGAACTCTATAGTTACGTAGAAAAGTTTTCAACAGTGTTTCATAAGACTTACTATATATTCATTGATATTAGAGATTAATCATCATACATTCTTATGTTCATTATTAGTAAGAATAAAAATCATCTATTTTCCTTATTCGTGGCAAAAAAAATAGATAAACAAATTTTTAAGTCTAAAAAAACTCTTTTTAACGTAATAAAAAAAGTTTTTTTTGAGTAGCCAATTTATTTTTGAAAGAGTATGTACAAATGTTTCCTAAAAGATAAATTAGGTGGAAGGTCGTATTATATAATAATTTTTTAAAAAGATTCTACGTAGACAGTGGAAGTGCAGTGAATGGCAAAATAAACCGTGTGGGAGGGCGGAGGCGGGGGTCATATGAAAAATCATGTAGAAAAACAGTGGTGGGCCAGTGGGAGGGCAAGGTAGGGACGCAGCCTAATACTTACGAAGTTAAAATAACGTAGAAATGAGACGAATTTCCCATTTTTGTGTTGCAGCAAAGGGGGGGGGTGGTACTTTGGGGGTAATAGGGGGTTATGTGGAGTGCATCATATGTTCAACTGTATAAAAATCAAAGATATATGCATTGTGTTGGGATAATCATGATTCTACATATAATTCAAGAACCTTTTAATTACATTTTTGATTTTATTTGATAGAAAAAAAGTTTTCGTACGCTATCTTAAATCGGCTATATTCAGTTTTTATAAAAATAACCTTTTTATCGTAATCAGTGACCCAAAAAAATTGTAATTCTACAGTCTTTATCAAATTTTGAGAAGAAAAACAAAAAATTAGGTTCACCATCTTGGATCGGCCACATTGAAATTATTTTTCTGTAATCAGTGACCCAAGGAACTATATTGTTCTACATTTCAATGGAATAGTGCATGTTCTTTAAATGTACTCAGATTTATTTCTTCCTTACTGCACAATTAGTCTATCAGAAAAGTAAAAAATCCAGTTAATATCTGCCTTCTATCGGGAGATTTACGATTTTGAAACGAAAAAAAAAGCAAAATCTTTCACTGTGTGGCGGACACACTGGCGCGATGGTCCAAGCAATGGAGGCTGTCTTTTAGTTTTAGGATGATATTTTCAGTGATGTACGTAACAACGCAACAGCATATGCGCATAAACCGTCTTCTTATACCCTTTATTTATATCTCGTTCCGCCAAAGGATGCGGTAAAGAACTTAAGGATTATTTCTAACCAGGATCTGTTCTGGAATAGATAAAGTATGCTTTTTGGTCTATAGAGCATTGCACAGGTTGCGTTGTAGAGTTAGTACGCTATCTTGGACAGCGAAAAAAATTTGTAATAACGCCCTTGAATTGCCGGATTTTCATAACGCATCGTTGGTCTTGCTGCATCTTTCGGGATACCTAGATATTTGTTTTTGTGATAGGTTGTAACGCTGAAATGTTGCCACATTGTAAGCTCTTGGGATGGCTGACGATTGAAATGAGACGTACGTATTTTTAAGGTTTAGTTGTATACCAATTGCTCTCAACAAATAGGCTGCAATATTTATAAGATCTCCCCCTGGCGTCCAATGAGCCAACAAAACCCCTGTGGCGACTGCATGCGAGTTTCCTTTGTCCGTATGCCAGAGTAGTCACATACGAGTGTTCATTTATAATTATGGCAGTTATGTTTTTGAGTAAAATTCCGGCTGAAAATAGGTAGATATTTTTGCTTGAACTTTTTAAAGACATGCTTTACTTTGTCACACGATTCCTCGGATCTTGACATAAATAAATTTGTTGAAATATCAATCTCTCTCTGACCAAGAATGCTTCTAGAGTATAAAAGCCCCTTTACCTGGGCTTTAACTTAAACTCTTACCATTTGTTACAAATTAAGTATCATCACTCCCGATCTGCTATCTCCTCTTTATTCGAAGATACGCACTTGCGGTCAGATTACTTGATGTGCCGATCGGCGAAAATTGTGTCTTGGCTTTCTAGGGATAGTCAACAAATTCGGCATACGGCTCATCTTTTAGCAACAAATAAGCGACCAATTGCGGCCTCAATCCTGTTCTGCTATCTCCTTTTTATCTAGAAATACGTTCTTGCAGTTGGCTAACTTGATATGCGTATTGGCAATTTGGAATATTGGAATTTCGCGTATTGGCAAAAATCGTGTCGTGGCTACCTGGAGGTTGGCAACAAAATCGGCATTGAGCTCACATTGAGCTAACTTTTTTTAGAACTGATATATATATATATATCAATACATGATAAAGAATCTGAAGACACATAACCTTAATTTTCTATGGACATGCTATATATTAATTAAAATCTATCTTGCCTATAACTTATATTAAATTTTAATGACTTCTATTCAATGCAGTATAAGTGTTGGAGCATCCTTGGTCAATTCTTCTCTGTTGATATTTTTTACCCGTAAGGATTTTATAAGTGAATCTGTCGACATTATTAGATAGTTAAGTATATCTATATTTGTTAAATCTTTGGTTACCATCCAGCTGCATTAGACTTTTGCTTTTCGAAAGCTTTTATTAATACATTCTTGAGGCTTTTTAAGAGTAGTATTCAGTTGGTAGTTCAAATTATTTTCCTTCTTTGTATTTGTACTTTGGATAAAAAAGGGAGGAATTTTGCACCATGGTAAGAATTTCACAAAACGTTCAGCAGTATTCAGAACATATTTTTAGTTATCTTCGCACACTTTTCGCAATTTTTAAAAAAAGTTTCATTACCCGTGTGAGTAGCTCCAAACCCTTGTTTAACTACAACAGAGCTTGATAACAAGGAGTTTTTAAATTCTGATTATATGCTTCATGAAGAACATATGTGGGCCAGAAAGTCGTTAACATAATGAAAACGAGACATGTGTATCTCAAAATGCTCATATGAATATCATAAAAAATTCTCCTGGTTCAGCCTTCACGAAATGTTCTTATCGTTATGTTAACTGCAAATCAATATTCTCTTGTATGGTTAAGATATAAGGCGTACTCTTAAAACTAAGCAGTGCCGACAACAGTGTAATGTTTACTATGGGTACTTTCCAAGTTCACACTCTCCACAGCAGACACTGCATACAGCATGCAGTGTTACTAATGTGAATGACTTCTAGGCGAAAAATTTCAACATGTTCAAAAATCAAGTATCTCCAATACGTTTCATATACTCAAACTTCAATATAATGTTAGAGAAAAAATTATTGAGACTGAATTGATCAAATGAATAAGTGATTTGAGTGTACATTATGCTGTTATAGAGCAATAAATTTTGTTTGGTGTTGTCACATATATCCTACGAGAGGGGAAAAAATAAAACATAGATTCTGACTAAGTCAACACAACATATGTAAATGCATGTATGTGCTGACACTTGTGTGAAACTTGAGTAATACAATTAAAACTTGCATTTGTCCATGAGTCATAATATGGTGTTGAATAAATATTAATGTCACGTTAGGTAAACTTTTACACATTAATATCATACTTCCGTGGGATTATTTATGTCTCTCAAGCTTTACACAAGTGCAAGCATGTATATGCACTTATCTATTATGACGGAGTCATTTTTCTCTGACCCTATAGCATTAAGCGCCGAAACGCGTCATCAAGGTGGAATCTATTTTTATTTGCAAGAAGCTAATAAAGGTCCGGGTCTGTGTGTTTCATGTTCTACGTGAGAGTAATCGGATACCAGGAGTAGCGCCAAGAAGAGAAAAGAAGACATAGTGACGAAGAAAAGCCCTAGAATGTGTAGTTCTAGTATATAAGGGTCCATCTGTGTGATTGCGTATTATAAAATATTTGTAATTACCGCGCCATTGTGCTAATCCAGTATTGCTTCATCGACGAAGATTTTATGTATACCTATGTATCCGTATTAAGCGTATGTACTATAAATTGCGTCGCGTTCGAGTGTGTGTGAATGATGTCCTGGCGGTAAGATTCAGAAGTATGTATGTAGATATAGTGCGGTGATGCGCGAGGCTTCACTAATTGGTGGGCCTAACGCGACACTTGTAGTAGCATCCGAGCGAACCAGAGCTTCCAAGTTTTTCGCGTTTTTGGTAGGAATAAAGAGAGAATCGAGAGAGAGAGAAGGAGAGCCAGCGACCACGAGCAGCCAACTGGACCCGACCTTACGCCAAGGACCCAGGAACGATCATCCCCGTCATCCGTGGAACGGCGAAGTCAAGGTCACCAGTTGAGTAGCCGCTGAAGAAGAGTGCGATGGTGAACCCCGAGGTAAAGTAGCGTAGTGCCGTTGCGGAAAGTAGTGCGTGAAATTGAGTGTGTGTGTGCGTGTGTCGGCCGCGTATAGCCAGGGCGAGTCGCAAGAGCTGGCCCCTGGGACAGGGATCGTCGAGCAGCGTGGGTGAGAGAGAGCGTGATTGCGGAATTCGGGCCGCAACATAGCGACGGATCGCGACGAGATTTTCCGGGCCTAGACGCCCGCGTAAGTCTAAATAACAAAATAAAGTGAAGTGAATAACTCGAAAAACCCGCATTTCGTGTCCTTATTTTGTAAGCCAGTGCTGGAAAGTGTTTTCTTTTAGGGCGTGGGTCTCGCTTCTCCCTAGGAGAGTAGCTCGCTTCCCGACGGGCTACCCCCGGCGGGACTTCCTTTAGGTGAGAGTCTCCGGAAGCCGAGCTGAGGTGGCCGAGCCGCGAGCGTCGTAAAGCGGCAGTATTTTCGCGTTTCAGATGCCGTGCCAGTTGCGTGAGTTCCAGTGCTGAATCGGGGACAAATTTTCGAGTCTTTGGACGTTGTTTAGGACCACCCTGGCCGGGACGCTTTACGTGTCATCGGGGTGAGAAATACGTCACAAAGTGGCGCTCGACGTGGGGCTATTTAGCCGGGAAACGAGAATCAGTGTACAAGTGCGCAAATAGTGTTTCTCTGTTTACGAATTTCTTTTTCTTAGAATCGCCGTGAGCCGTGAGTAAATGTTTCATGGGTAGGATAGTCGTTTTCATGTGTTATTAGTGTCGTCGCGTATTTTATTTCATATTAGCGAAGTGGCGTCTCGTCCGTAGTGCATGCGGGGATATTTTCTGTGTTTACACCACTTTGCCGCATTGATTGGAATTTTTTTTCAGAAACTGCCAAAATTTACCGGATTTTAGGAGTGTTTGGGTTAGAAGGCGCCGAGTACGAGCGTGAGTCGGCGGAGAGGGGGAAGAGACGTATATTCGAAGAGTGAAAGAGAGAGAGAGACGCGGTGAAGCTTGGGGAAATTAAGCGTGTGCGTGAATCGGACTGGCTTTTCGTTAGCGCCAAATTTTTAGGTGAACGAGTGAGCGGCTCTTCTTGCGCGTTTTGTTTTTCTTGCGCATGCGACTTTTGCTTTTCAGGTACTAGTAGCGGCTATCTTGGAGGCCGTTTGCGTTTTTTTGCGTGCGTGATTTGTTTACAGGAGGAGAACAGGGCCTAACTTGCCTTGTCTTACACATATATATATTTATTGTTTTCTAAATTACCACATGAATAATATTTTCTTTCTGTTTCTTTTATTTTCCTCTCTTCTTTTTGAGCATTGCCTTTCTTTATATTCTTTCGTGTTTTTGTCCGAGTGTTAAGAAGTGCGCGCCGCGTTATGATAGTGCCGTTGCTGTGATATATATTTTGGGACAAGTGCCTGGTGTCGTGTGGATTTAAATTCGACGAAAGGAATTGCACGGATCTTTATTGTTTTTGTCGTTCGTGTAGGTGAGTTAGGAATATAGATATAGATCGTTTGGGGGAAATTATTTCTTTTTATTTTTGTTTGTTGCGTAGTGACAAGTCGGGCAAAGTTAGCGTCGAGCTCATGCGTCATAAGTTGCGAGGATAAATCGTCCGCGTGATATGGGGCCGGTGTTACATGCCGAGATTTTGCGCGACGTGGTGCACACCCGCGAGCAGAGAGCTTTTCGGCGGGAAATATTTACGCTCCCACTAGAAGTGGTGTTACCCCAGCTGGACGAGCGGGAACTGAGTTTAGAGGGGGACGAGTTTGCGCTGCGAGACAGATTGTTGCGGTATCGAATGCTTGAGCTCGAACCGAACAACGAGCTTATTCCGCGTTACGAGAGTGACTCCACGCGAGCGGAAAGTGAAGATAGCGACGGGTCCATCGCGGGAGCAGGGGTTGCCGATTATGCACGGGTGTTGGGGCCGAGCGTGGAGCAGCGAGAGGTTAGCGCCATGAATATCACCAGCTGACGGAGGAAAAAAGAAACCGTAGTGACTAGTGGGGGCAAAATGGGCCATTCCGCCCCCCGAGAGGGTAGCGTTCGGGAATCAGGGATGCGGAGCCATAATGGGAGTGATCGACTGTTGCTGGGAACGCGGAAAGTAGAGTTATCGTTCAATCGTAACGAGCGAGATTTTAGCGCCCGGGATACGAGTTTTTCGCTCGTCGTGACGTTGCCAACCTCGGATTTCATTCCGTCAACGTGCCCCGTGACCGTACCCGCTACCGTGACGACCACGACGGTGTATACGTCACCAGTCATGGCCGCGTCCGTCACGCCCCATCGACCGATTTTTGCGCTTCAGGGCCAAGCGAATATGCGAATCGTGGGCTCGTTGCCTTCCGGTGACCCTCGGAAAATCGGTCTTGGAGTTTTTGATATGTTTGATCGACTTCAGGAGATGCAGTCAGCGGGGGCAGGAGCGATCAGTAAAGTAACGGGAGGGAATTGTTTGGGGGCCGCTACTGGTGCACGGAGAGACTCCGTGGCCAACCAGCTGGGATCTCACGTGTCGAGCTCGGGTGTGCCGGCTTTATCATTCCCTTTCTTACCACAAAACCACGTCCCAGGACTCCATGCACCCGTCAACCATGAGCTGGGTGCGCCTGCACCGCGCCTGGCGACGATCGAGGAGAGCCGTCAGCTATATCAAACCACGGTGGAATGGGATAACCAATCTCCGGGGGAGGCCTTGTCAGGTGAGCATGCATCAAGTGATCGGCGCCTCGACAAAACCTATGTGCGAGCGACAGCCGAATTACGAGGGTTGAATTCGCGTCGTGGTGAGTTGGGTAGTGATACTGAGGCCGACCGACTTGAGTGGCAGCGGCTGTTGTCGAGGAAGCACCTGACACAACTGAGGGTGCCCGTAGCGACGGCCAAAGATGTCGTGGAACGTGCGTGTGAGAGAGATGACTTCTCTGACCGGTCGAGGCGACTCACGCCATCCGATAGCGAAGGCTGGACGCTTGCCTCTCCTCGCCGTCGGAGGACGAGGGTTTTTGCCGCGGAGTCAAGGGGGACCCAAATTCCTGGCCCTCAAGGCCGACAGTTCGCGCCGGGCTTGCACGGGGCCTGCCCATCTCCGGTCACCCATAATCCCGCTGCCACCCTGCATCGGAGGACTCTGGACCGCAACCCACGAGGGGGGAATTTCCAGCCGTCAAGCGTTAGAGATATGCGGGATAGCGATCAAACCAGGAGAAAGCGACAGCGCGGGCCTACCAGGCCAGAAGAGATGCGTGAGGATCAAAGAGAGGAATGGCACCCCCAAGCCAATGAGCAAGTGTCGAGCAACCAGTTGAGCTCAGGTAGCGAGAGCGAGGCAGAGTTTACCGGGCGGTGGGTCAGCGACTATAATCGGCGACGCGCTAATTGATCGGAACATGGTCAAGCTGAGAGATCGGCTGAATCACGGGAGAATTGGGCCTCAAAAGCTCTCCAGAGCTGGAAGCTCCAATTCTCAGGGGAGGACAAGGGTGAAGACGCAGAGGATTTTCTTGAACGCTTGGAGGACTGCCGCGTAAGTGTGGGCGCCAGCGTAAGTGAGTTTTACCGCGCCGTGCCAGTGATTTTGTTCAAACGGGCAAGCCGTTGGTTTAGAGCCGTGAGAAGCGAGGTTGTGACATGGCGACAATTTAAGCGAGCGTTTCAGCGGCAATTTGTGGGTGAATATGACCGAGAAGATCTGCTAGATGACTTGCGACGCCGGACTCAGGGAAAGGGTGAAAAGGTGAGCGATTACGTGACGAACGTTCGCTATATCATGTCGCGCTTCTCCAGGCCACCGCCTCGCCCCGTCCATCGCTAGCCACAGTCCCTCATTCACTTCCCATAGCTCTTCATTTAGTTTAGAGTATAAGTAGGTGGAACTAATGGGAGGGGAAAAAAGGATCAAAAGAAAATATACTTCTTAGGTATATTGTTCTTATAGTAACTTAAGTATAAGAACTGAAATATTAAAGGGTGGGATCCTATTATCCTCGAACAAGTTATTTGTATAATTATGATTGAACTTTACTGAAAGTTTATTTAATCATCAATTATACTTCATTGCCGTGTTCAAGGATATTTACTTGTAAATGTTTAGAGCTACTGACCAAAGTCCAAAGAAAATTTAATTATTTTGATATTAGAGCTGTCGATCTCTTGAAATATGGATAAAATTCACGGATAGTATACAAATCCACAAGATGANCATCAATTATACTTCATTGCCGTGTTCAAGGATATTTACTTGTAAATGTTTAGAGCTACTGACCAAAGTCCAAAGAAAATTTAATTATTTTGATATTAGAGCTGTCAATCTCTTCAAATATGGATAAAATTCACGGATAGTATACAAATCCACAAGATGATTCAGAGAAAATTATTTTTCTATTGGTTTTATCTTTACTTATTATAATCATGGTCCTTTTCCTTCATTCTTGTGTAGATGTAGATAAAACAACTATACAAAATTTAGTATAAGTATTCTAATCAGAAATTTTGTAAAAACAAAACTTAATACCTCAATGAATGTAGCTAAAACTATCAAGAAATCTAATGTGAATACTCATAAAGATATTTTAAGAAGAAATTTTGTAAAAAAATAGAACTGAATACTTAAATTAATAAATGTAGCTTAATCTACCAAGACAAAATAAAAGTACTCCTAAAGGTACTTTTAATAGGTAGTTACTTTTATTAGGTAGGTAAGGTTAGTACCTTTAGGAGTACTTTTATTAGGAGTTTTGTAAAAATTATGACTTTAAAAAAAAATTCAAATCGAATTTGTGAGTCCTAAAATTCTAATCTAAGAAAATGTGTTCGTTACCTTCTAATCTATTTCTGTATTTGAATAGATATCTGAAGTACTGCAAATACATATAAAATTAATTTATGACTGTTCTTAGAAACGCCATGTATCTTCTTTTCGCTTTTTTATTTATATATATAAGAGAAATTAGTTCCTTGCGTAACTTAGTTATTTTTTAAAATCTACTAGCTTCTCCATGTACCATATGTTCAGCATAGTTGCCCCCTTCTGGTTTTGCGAAGCTTAAGAGTCTGCTGATACATTTATATAGATAATAAAATGGGCTAATGTAAATTTACATTAGTCCATGGGTTAATCCACATAAAAATATGTACAACTACACAATAGTGACAAAGGCTTAGTCCTAATAATTAATTAATATGACTTAATATTTAAATTAATTTATATAATTACTTAAGGGAATTGGAAAATATATACCTTTATATATTTTATTATGATAATTACTTAAGGGAATTGGAAAATTTATGCCTGCAGGAGGTATTTAATTTGCCATGGATTATGTTATTAACTCCCTTCTGAATAAATCTGCTATTTATAGCCGCTGCATGCAGTATGCAATGAATCATACATACCCAAACATATAATCATAACAGTTGTATATCTATATATAGTGATGTGAATGAGATATATATCTTGCATATCTTTACTTTAAGTTCCCAGATTTTAGTGATAATGACACTCTAAAAGCCTTATGATAAAATGTTTCTCTCTTTCTCTCCGACCATTGGATTATTGGGTTATCTATTAGACTATTGGGTTATCTATCAGATTATCGGATTGTATATGTATGTAGAATGCACAAACATTTATCAAATTGAAAATGATTATTTTTAATCCACGTAATTGATGATTCGTGTTAAAGCAGAGGTTTACGACGACTCTGCTATGACTCTTTGGCTGTAGTGCCTTACTATGCAGGTATTGATGAAATTTCATGGAATGGGTGAAATTCATTTAGAATGATACACTTATATGTTAAGTTCCTCTCGAAAATTAGAGTATTTACTGTCAAGAGTAATGTATACTTTATAATCATTTTTACAAACGGATGTACAAGAAAGCGATAATTCATTATTTCAACAGTAGTGTGTGCACTCTTTAATGTGTTACAACTGTGTCCTGTTAAGCACTAAGCTTAATTAAAATGTTCATCAAATTATTTTTTTATAAACAATGAGTGGGGAACGATTACTACAGAGATTAAATTTGTGATAATGCTTCCACTATTTATGAGCATACGCCTGTAATGTAAATATACATAAAAATAAGATGTCTAGAAGTGAGATTGAATACATGTGAATGAAATTCATCAGGATATGCCTTTGTGTTCTTCATTCTGGGTAAGTAATAGAACTCTCGTGAGCTTCATATTAAATATTCAGAACCTGGGTCTAGAGAACCATACTCTGTCCAAAGAACTTTGTCTGTTTCATTATCTTATAAGATCTCCTGGTGATCAACCTTCCACTACCAGTCCCTCATTTAATGAGACGAGTAAGCCCAGTAAAAGAGTCAGCTCAATTTTTTTATTGAGTTTCCCATGGATCGCCTAGAAGTATACAATAAATACTATGGCTAACTTACCTCACTCACAGCCATTGTGAACTACTGGATTACCAAAAGAAATTTTAGTCCATAGTTTTTTAAGTATACGCGCCATAATATAGTAACTCATTTAATTAAATTAAATGCCCTATTTATTTGCAATAGTTACAAAACTCCATACTTCTCGATGGATTTTATGATTACTGTAGTAATGTTAGACCGTGCACTACCGTGCTTAACAAACCATCTGACAAGTTAAGGTAAGGAAAGGACTCATAACTGATCTAAATTAAGAGCGCGTTAATGACCCCATAATAATCTGTAAAACCCTAGGGCGCAAAGTTCGCACAAGGGTTCAAAGGCGTGCGCTCGAGTAATGTATATTGTTTTTCCCCTTAAGGGTATAAAGTGACGTTTAATTGAAGCATGTAAAGCTTGAAGTATATTACAAAATACTTGTATATTAAATTTTCTTTTTTTACTTAAATTTAAAAAAAACATAAAGTTGTGATCAACGCGTACTAGTGGTCAGATTCAACGAGAGTAAGTGCTAGTCGCTCACTGTTCGGTCGAGAATTTCTCAACATGAGATCATCCCGCAGTTAATGTTTTTTTATGTTTTTGTATTGAGACAATGAATCATGCTGAAAGTAGACTGTTTTGTATTTACACAACACTATTTATTGAATGATTAAATTAACACTAATTACAAGAGGTATTTGATACAAGATCCTTTATTGTACGTGAACAACGCTGACTTATTGATTCGAAGCTAATTATAAAATAAGAACGATTTACATTTTCAAACGTATCGCCTGTACTTATTTAACGAATATCTCACAACACGTGTAGATCGTCCGCACGTGGGGAGGGTCCCGAGTAAGTAAACGAATTTACAGAAAAAGAGAACCTCTTGCTACTCAAAAATACAACAAGATTCCAAAGCCACGACGCCACGATGGCCGGAAAAAGGAATCTGAAGGTTCGCTCGAACGAACTGAGTAGCTTCGAACTTCACGGATATCGTCGTATCACCATGCACGACGAATCGTGTGAGGTTAAGTCTAAGCACCGTGTGCTCTTTCTCGTAGCGCTCGAGAACTGCCTCAAAAACGTCAGGCTCACGCTGACACGCTCGGCCTTTCACGCACCGCCTCTTCTGCGCGGCGTCTGGTGCGCAGTCGTTTACATACGTACGATCAAGCCAGTCGTGAGTGTGTATGTTTACTTATTCCCTACGTTGTGTTGTGCTAAGATATTAGTAGCTTTAACACTCACATTATTGTCTGACAAGAGTTTAATCACACAGTACGAGTTACTGACATTGAGATCAAGTGCGAATGAATCATATGAGAACGGGAAAACGTTCGCCGAGGTTACGTACAAGATTTAACGTAATATGTGCGACAAACACTGGTATACATTTTAGAGTAATTAATTGAAAGAATGCGTTGGAGGCTTGTGCACTTGGTATAATTCACAAATATTCAAGCTATACTTCGTAAATAATAAATGTAAAGAGGGTTTTACCATTGTTTAAAGTTTTATGAATTCAAATTGAGGTGGTAAACGTACGATTCGCAAGAAAGGTTGCGCGGAGTCGAGGGGTGGCAGCCCCTAGTGGGGAACCAGGGGGCGAAGCCCCTGACTACAAAACAAATGAAACGATCGTTTAAAAAAAAAATATGTTCCCATTTTTTATAAACTATCAACAAACTCAATTTTATCAAAATTGAAAATTTTTTTTTTGAAATTCATAAGATAGTTAAATTGATATAATTTTATACAACTATTATTTTACTTTAAATGACTAAAACTGTTATATTTTTCTTGTGTGCATTGGCAAATCTGCTCCTTACACTGTCTGATTACATTACATTAAAAATAAACATATTTTAATTTACCGCAGTTAAAAATGTAAAGAGACACACTCCACAAGTTAGTTTTATTAGGTTCCACAGTTCTGTATGTGCATTAATGATTCGCTAGTTATTGCTTGTTTAAGATTGTTTAAAAAGAATTTTAAAAATTTCTGGTGTATGATAAATCTTTTGTTACACGCGCAAAAACATTTTCCACACACTTTCCGTGAAATCGATGTCAAAAATTTAATTTTCTGAACAAAAAATAATATGAAAAATACTTATTAGCTACACAGTATTAGGAAATAAATTATTGACAGTCATTTTATTTATTTTTCCGCCCTCGGGTGGTTTTAAGAGGCTGGTACTTCCTCGGGCAAAAAAGCAGTTTTCCGATACTCGTTCGAAAAGTCTCCTTTACGAACCTCGCCTTCGGCTCGGGCCGCAAACCTCTCGGTTCGCAAACAAAGACTTTTCAAACTCGTAGGAAAACTACTATTTCCGCCCTCGGGTGGTTTTGGGAGGCTGGTACTTCCTCGGGCGAAAAAGCAGTTTTCCGGAACTCGTTTGAAAAGTCTCCTTTACGAACCTCGTTACGTCCCTCGCCTTCGGCTCGGGCCGCAAACCTCTCGGTTCCCAAACAAAGACTTTTCAAACTCGTAGGAAAACGACTAATTTCTCACCATGGGCCCAAAGTGCAACTGCCGCTTTGCGCCCTCGGGTCACACTTCGTGCCCTTGGAATCACTTTGGGCATACGGGCCAAAAAGTTTTTTGCGCCCTCCGGGCACAAAATACTTTTCTGCCCCAGGGTCCAAAGTGATTTACCAAGCGCAAAGTGTGCCCACGGGTACAAAATTGCAATTGCGTCTTCGGTAAGAAAAACATAATACGCGACTCGGGCACCAACAAACAATAATCGCACCCTTCGGGCGCTCATGTTTGTACTTTGTGCCCTAGTGTTGTATTGTACCATTATTATTTTTACATTAAAAATAATAAAAACTTTGTGCTGAAAAATTTTGATTTCTTTGCGCCCAGAGGGCACAAAAGTACTTTGTGCCCGATAGGGAGAAAATGTTTTTTCTGACCTCGGGCGTTTTTGAGCATCAGGTGTGCTCTCAGTAGCAACAATAGGATTCGCCGCATAAGTACCATCGCTCCGTGGCTACCTTACGTCCCTCGGGCCCTGCTTTGCAGACGATGGCACTTATCCGACGAATACTACTGTTTTCGAAAAATCAAAAATTAGTATATTTCAGCAGAGTAACTTTCCTATGTATTAATAAATATTTTTCTTACCATGAGCCCAGAGTGCAACTGCCGCTTTGCGCCCTTGGACCATACTTTGCGTCCTTGAAATCACTTTGGGCCCACGGGAAGTAAAACATTATACACGACATACGGGCGCTCATGTTTGTACTTTGTGCTCTAGTGATGTAATGTACTATATTCATGTATCATTATTTTGTTACTTTTACAGTAAAAAAAATAAGCACTCCGGGAGTGCAGGCAGAAGTGAAAACTTGAACTTATAGCGCGTTAGGCACTTCTTTGGGTGAGCATTTTTAGGTGCGCTCGCGACATGAGAAATTGTACATAAAAAAATAAATATGAAAAACTCTCAATCTCGTCTGTCGCGAGGGCACGAACGAATGCCCATGCAAAGACTGCGTATCAGCGTTGGTCTGAGCATTATTCCACGCTCACAGTTCATGCTTGATCGCACATAGCGCCGCTGACTGGATCCCACCGAGAATTACTTCGTGCGAGAATTTGAATTCAAAATCGTATGATTTTTTCAACAGACAGTAGGCGCGGAAATTCAAATTCGAAAGAATTCTTGGTATACTATTTATGTATGTAATCATACAACATTATCCAATATTTTTAGGCATTAATTAGCCAATACATACAAAGATTTCTTTCGAATTTGAATTTCTGCGCCTGCTGTCTGCTGAAAAAATCATACGATTTTGAATTTGAATTCTCGCGCCAAGTAGTTTGCGGTGAGATCCAGGCAGCGGCGCTATGTGTGATCAAGCATGAACTGTGAGCGTGGAATAACGCTCAGACCAACGCTGCTGCGTATAGCATGCAGTGCTCTCGCATACCTATACACTCTAAGTATACATATAGGTATGTGATCTCGTCTGTCGCGAGAGCACGAACGAATGCCCATGCAAAGAGCGCGTATTGTATACATATATTATAAGAATACACGCGGAGTATATCTGTGTAAAATCTCATCTGTCGCGAGAACGACTGAAAATGCTCACCCACAAAAGTGCCCAACGCGCCATAAGAAGTTTTCACTTCAAAAATTCATTGTTAATACAGTTTTTTCTAATAATTTTGTAAAAATTATAAAAATGTGACAAATGTAAGCGTGATGTTGAAGATGTAATCAGAGTAGACAGTATAAAGTTGTTTTGAAATCGTCGGAAGATTCGTTAAAAGTGTACAATTTTGTACTGAACAGCCTATATATTTTTTATGATGCATTGTTTATAATCGTAAATGTATTAAATATTAAAATGTTAACTGCAACCATACCCTAATAACGTAAATTTACTCATTCCTACGATAATTGCACCACCTTCGTAGACAATATTGTTTTATAGAAGGTATTTTTATAATACTATAAATAAAAATTTTTTTTGGGCCGTTACCTTGCCAACTTTGCTGTAAAATAAATGTGAAAAATAAAAATCTTAAAAATGTCTATTTACTAAGACCTTTTCCGTAGAACACGATTGACAAATTTAAAAAAATTTCAGGATATATTTACCATTATTTCGGCATTTTGAACTTTCAATCTAAAATTATGTAATGATCAACACAATTTTTTTTCTTAATTATATTTTTTTTTTATTTTCTCTCGTACTTCAATCAAAATGTGTCACGTGAGGCTAATCGACTAGGAATCGGTCCAAAAACCGGCCTAAAGTTAAAAAGTCACGTTTTCGTTATGTCTGACACTAAAAAATTGCAAGTTACCATGTAAAGCTAAATTTATGGTATCTTGAGTCGCTTAATAGAAATCTTAGTCAAAAAGCCATCTCAAAAAGCCAAAAAACAAAATGGTGGATCCAATATGGTAGAACATATTTTTGAGTTTTTTTAAATTCAAGTTAAAAAATTAACATGATGTACTATATGAAATTGTAAGTGTGTAACATATTTTGTTCATTTTTATTCAATTTGCTATTTTTGAGAAAAAAATCATGAAGTTATAACAAAAATTTTCCGAACTTTACCTTGCATACAATAATATTGCTATAGTATATAAACTTATTGTCTGTATACATTAGCCTTTAGACTGTTATCATTCGTAGATCATCACTTCATCAGGGATGAAAGTCCGGTGTTCCCTCTGAAGGAAGTGTAAGTTGCTACCAAAACCGAGGGTAAGGTTGACAGAACACCCTTAAGTTGAAATCGTACTTTCCCGTTAAGTCCCGTATACTTTTTTTGTTCTTTCTTTTGCTGAAAATACGACTTGTTTCTTCGATTTAAGGATTAAGAGTGCAACATTAACTCCAAGGAAAAATTGCATTTACTGCTTATAAAGAAAGTATTTTAACGTCTGCCACATACAATCAGATTATTTCTACGTTAAATCTAAGTGGATTTCACCCTGATTTCTATTGAATTTACCAATGATCATCCTACAGTCTATCTCAGTTTGCCACATAGATTTCATGTATTAACTGACTAAAATTCTCTGAAATTTCCTCTGGATTGATTGATGATTCATCTACAAATGTTCATATAACTTAATGAAAATTAAAATTTTGAAATTAAGTATTGTATGCTTCCAACCCACGTCACTGGGGATGTGTTTCAAATGACTTTACAGACGAGCATTCAGAGTACAGACACTACTTTTTATTTGGACCGTTTCGTAAAAAAAGTTACTTGTGTACCCATGGCGCTTGCGCATCAAGTTATTTAGACACATCCTTAGTTTTGCGTCCGTGCTTTTATATCAATCTCGTTGGGTAACGCTAATGTAAGGACTAAAAGCTATTCCAAATACCATGATGATCCGTGGAGTACGGGAACGTATGAGGAATGAAGTCAGTTAGTACATAAAATCTATGCAGGAAACTAAGATAGATTGTAGGCTGACAATTGGTCTAAAATTGTTGGTAAGTTCAATAAAAATCAGGGCAAAATCCTCTGAGATTTAATGTAGAAATAATCTGATTGCATGTGAGAGACGTTAAAATACTTTACTTATAAGCAGTAAATGCGATTTTTCCTTGGAGGTGATGTTCCACTATTAATCCTAAAATCAAAGAAACAAGACGTATTTCAGCAAAAGAAAGTACAAAAACAAGTATTTGCTTCGTGCAGCGATTCGAAACAACGCCACCTGCAGAGGAAAAGATGTCGATGCTAACTAACAAAAATACATAGCATCAGATAGACAATGATAGATGACAAGTTTTTATTTCAACAACAATGAATATGTAACAACTAAAATAAGTTTTTTCAGTTTCAAGTAGCATACTAATAGCAAATAATACTTTTTTTTAATTTCATGAAAAAAAAAGTAAATTTCTAGTCTGAAATTGATGTAACGTATGAGTGAGCGTAATAAATATTACTTCTTAATGTGCTAATTTAAAAGTACTTCAAAAAATAAATTTTTTGTTAAGGTACTATTAAATGGGTGTTTCTCGGCTTGAAAGTATATTTAACACTCAAAAAAAATTACATCAACTTTTAAATATACATTACTGTTGAAATAAACGCTTGTAACAGATCGTTATCCATAAGATACTGTGTATTATTGTTAGTTAGTATTGATAACTTTTCCCCTGCAAGTGGCGTTGTTTCAAATTGCTGCACGAAGTGAATACAGAACCTAATGGGAAAGTATGGTATCAACTCAAGGGTGTTTTGCCAACCTCGCCCTCGGTTTTGGTAGTAACTTACACTTCACAGGGAACACCATACTTTCGCCTTTGATCGAGTAATGACAGTCAAAAGTCTAATGTGTACAATAAGTTTTTGTACTAAAGCAATATCATGGTATGCTAGACAAAGTTAGAAAATTTTATTATACTTAAAAATTGTTATAATTTCATAATTTTTTTCTTCAAAAACGGCAAATTGAATGAAAATTGAGCAAAATACATTTTAAACTTGAAATTTCATAAGGTATATAATGATGATTTTTTAATTAAAATTTTGTAAAATTAAAAAGTATATTCCGCTTTAATCTATCCACCATTTTGATTTTCAGCTTTTTGACCTTAGATTTCTATTAAGCAACCCAAGATACCGTAAATTTATCTTTACATTGTTACTGATAATATGATTTTCTAGGGTCAGATATAACGAAAACGTGACTTTTTAACTTTGGGCCTGTTTTTGGACCTATTCCCAGTCGATTAGCATCACGCGACAAATTTTGTTTGAAGTAGGATCAAAAGAAAAAAAAAAAAAAATACATGAATAGGAAAAATAATTGTGTCGATTTTTACATGATTTCGAATTTAAACTTCGAAATGCGGAAATAATAGTAAAACGTAACCTGAAATTAAAAAAAAATATGTTAATCGTCTTCTATGGAAAAAATTCTGTTAAGTAGGTATTTTTAAGATTATTTATTTTTCACATTTATTTTACAGCAAAATTAACAAGGTAGTAGTCCAAAAAAACATTCCAGTTTTCTAACCGTCATTGACAGCCTCTATGTGGGTCAAAAAATCTGAAATAATTAGGGTATTTTGTGCCCATTTTGTGCTATCTACAGTCAAAGGTTAAAGAAAAAAATTCTTTTCATCTCCGTTCACATGGAATGCTCCATATATATGTGTATTTGTGTGTGTGTATGTGTGATTGTGTGTGGGCGCGTGTGTGCTCATATAAATCATTTTAAATAAATAATCGAGTCTAGTTTTGGTAACATAATTTAAAGGTGTAATAAAAAAATTTTAATTAAGAAAGCAGATGATTAAAACATAACATTTTTTTTATGTTTTCAACATTTGTTTTAACTTGAGACGCACTCATGAAATTTAGTGATTTGCTTAGTGCTTAATAAAATAGCTGCTTACATCAAATCATGCACACATTTACAGTGTCAACAAAATCTGATATATAAAATAGGAAACTTTAATTCCAAAATGCCCTTGATTATTAACATGGTAGAATTATGTGGATGTCCACATTATTACACTTTTGTCCTGATAATTACCCTTACATACGTATGATTGTCCGCATAGTCACCTCTGCACATACACACACACACATGCGCGCACGCAAGCGCACATAGCGCTTTATCACTTCTCTAGTTTAAAAAAATCCTGTGAAATAGTTTTAATGCTACGTACTGTCTGCTGTGACTTAAAACTTACCTGTAAATAATATCATACTATTAAGAGTCCTGCTTAATTTTGAGAACATGCCTATCCCAATTATACACGAAAAATTTGGTTCTATCTCTTTCTTAAATTTACCGAATAGTACTTACGCGTAACTGGATATTAATGTTATTAAGAAGTTGTCATCTATTGTTTAAGTATTTATTAAGCAAAAATAATTCAGCCAGATAGTTTCTGAGGGTATTTGTATGATGGTTCGATACACATCAGGAGTAATGTAAAAACTTACTGTGCTAAATTCAATAATTAATAGGTTGATTGATTTTGCAAGACGATTTGCAGTGGAAAGTAGATTCGTTGTCTTATATTTTTAAATAATAGCGTTACCATAAGCGATTTCTAATGACTTATAAGATTTTTTTATAGGAATATCCATTTTAAAGAAAGGTTAGGCTAAGTGTCTCTAGATCTTTCATAACGTATTGTTTACACAGACCCACAAAAAAAAAGTTTCTGAATTGGGCTAGTGGAACATGTTTTCTTACTCACACCAAAAGGATTCCAAGACCAGCCAGGAATGTATAAAGACAATAAACAACTTTACGGGCAATGCTGTTCAAATTTTATTATGTCGTGGCAACGTTTCGACTACACTTTGGCAGTCCTTTTCAAGTCTAAATTTAACGTTGACAAAAATATTACTGAGCAAAGTCAATTAATATTTTTATTAGCTTCAAGTTTAGACTTGAAAACGACTGCCAATGTGTAGTCAAAACGTTGTCATGACATAATAAAATTGGACGAGTATTGCCCGTAAAGTTGTTTATCGTCTTAATGTTTTCTTACGTATTTTTAGTGCTGAATCTAAATCTTGAGTCAGAATAGGAGGTCTCGCAGGGAAATTTTGAGTAAATTATTGTTTAAAGTCAAAAAATTCAGAAAATCAGTTTAAAACACCTTATCCATCATGTTCGAATGCTGAATGTTCAAGGATCATTAATATCTTATTTTTCAGTAAACAAAAGGAACATACTTCAAGCTATTTGACCAAACGAGTTAGAAATTTTCCACGACATCTTTAAAACCAATGCATGCTGCTTTTTCAGTAGCGGTCGTAGTAGTCGCAAAAGTTTCATCCCTCAATAAAGTACGGGCCTGTGGTCCATCAAATACATCTTGTTGGACTTAAGCATCTGACAACTTAGGAAAGGCACGCTTGATGTTTCCAAAGCATTGCCCATCCTTTTCTAGGACCTTAACGAACTGTTTCATCAATCCTAATTTATTATGTAAAGGAGGTAGAAGAATTTTACTCGGCTCAACGAATAGCTGCTTTGATATTCTTTGAACCAGGCTGTAAAAATATTGTAGGTATCCATTCCTTTTTAAAGTAATGGTTTTGTCGATCTTGGCTATCCCATTTACACAAACATAGATACTTCGTAAATCCTGACTGCTGACACAGAATCATAGATAAAATTTTCAAATCCCCGCAAATCAATCATTTGTGCCCTTCATAATTAAGTTTTTTCAATACCATTTCTATGTTTGTATATTCTTCTTTCAATACAGTGGAGTGAGCAACAGGAATTGGAGCAAATTTATTGGTATTGTGCAGTAAGACACCCTTGAGAATCCTTGAAAAGGAGTCTATGAACAACCGCCACTTATTAACTTTACAAGCGGCTGATTTTAGTTTATTAATTAACTTTACTAGATCGTGACAATAAACTAGATTAGAGTCTTGAGTGAAAAAACTCCTGTACTCTTAATCTCAATCGCGATAAAACTAAGTTACTTAAGTTGTTTGGGCCAACATGTTTCTTGATTTTTAATGTGAGGCCAGTAATTCAGCTGATTCTTTGGATAAACCCAAGTTCCTCATTAAATCATTGAGTTATTCTTGAGAATACTTTTTTACTGTTTTCTTAGATTTTTGTCGTATCGAATGAACTCGTCTTCAGAATTTTCTTCTTTTTCTTCTTCTTCTCCTTCTTCGTCTGATTCATTGCTGTCCATTTCATCTTCCATTTTATGATGAGAATTCGTGTTTTTTTTTTTTTTTGGAATTCTCCGTAACATTCAATCCTTCTAAGTAAGTAACAAGCTTCTTACTTGTGGAACTATCACTTTTTTTCTGATTCAAGAATAGCTTTCGTAACCGCCGAATATTCGGGTTGAACTATGAGCTAAGTTTTGATTTTTTTGATTCCACCAACATCCGTGTTCTGGAAATAAAAATTCGCTGTGCTGCGTGACTCTCTTTACATTGTAGGAAAAATGAACTTTGATCTTTTTTTTCCGGTAGTCTTCCATCTGTCTAACATAGATGAGTATGATCTACAAATTTTTAGAGGGCCCCATGCATTTCTATTAGAAATTATGACATTAAAGCAAGACTTGTACAAATTTCTTAATGTACTTGTCAATTTTGGTAGTTTTTTAGCAACTTTGTCGTCACCACAGAGGAAACAGAATGTATCCAGAGAATCAGTATATTTGGAATTCACGATGCGATGCAAAGAAAGAATGTTTTTTTCATCCACAAATAATGTGAATTCCGCGCGCTAGGGATCCTGTTCCGATTGCAGGCGAGTCAGTCGTCTAGGGGTCATAATACTTATACCTCCCAGGTCTAAGTATGAAGGCTTCCTGACTTTGATGAGGACATTGTCAACTCATCGTCGTACACACTACGGCATCATTCTCACACCCTGACGTACAGTGGGCAAAAAGTGAGTGACATCTATTAACATTCTTGCTTTAACTAAGTTTTTGCCTGATTTCAACGATTGAGGGCTTAAAATTTTCGTAATGAAGTTGTTTGCAATATGTGATACTGATTTTTTTGATACTTCTTATTTTAGAACAGGTTTACAGCGGTCAAATGTAGAAGTTTTCACAAAAAAATCACAACTTTATAATTATTTGGAAGCAATGAACAAAATATGTAATGATTAGTATCATTTTTATGGTTTTTTAGGTCCCTGATTACGAATCTGATGTCAGATTCGCAATATTTGACAGCAACATCTCTGTGGGACCAGGCTGACAGGTGATATTTATCTCATGGTAAAAAGTTTCCATGTTGGATGTCATTTCCAAGGTTTTAAGGGTCGCTGATTACAAATCTGACGTCAGACTCGCAATATTCGACAGCAGCATTTCTGCGAGACCACGCTGATAGGTGATGTTCACCTCGTGGTAAACAATTTCCATGTTTGATGTCATTTCCATGGTTTTTTGGGTCGCTGATAACAAATATGACGTCAGATTTGCAATATTCAACAGCAGCATTTCTGTGAGACCATGCTGACAGGTGATGTTCATCTCATGGTAAAAAATTTTCATATTAGGTGTTATTTCCATGGTTTTATGGTTGTTTTTTTATATATGTATCAATAAAAATGATGATATAACGTATACTTTTGAAACAACTATGATAGACACTTGCCTAGATTTAAAAAAAATGAACTGGTACATTATTAATAAACCACATAATTAATTGATAAAGCTTTTGTGGAGGAAATTTTTTTTTTTTTTTTTAGTATGGTGATAAGTACGTATTAGAGTGTGCACACTTACCTGAGAGAGTGGAGTTTTATATGAATGCTTATAACTATATATAGGTATTAATGACTACCCTAAAATTTTTGCTTGTCGTTACTTTTTACCTTAAGTATAACATAAAAAAATGGTTTGCTCAATTAAAAGTTCCTTGCAAGCTGTGGCAATATTTGGCATAACTAAAAAAGTTATATTGGAAACGTCCAACTTTTCTATTCTATGTAAAGCAGAATTGCGTAGAATAAAACTTTTTTTTTGCATAAACTGACTCTTCTCTAAGGCAAGCTTAATTTGTTCATAAAAACCACAGCTCTACCCCTCGCTTTTTAGATAAAAAGGGAGTGCACACACTCACCCTGAGAGCACACTTACACAAAATTACTCTAAGGTTAATATTTGTCCGTGTGATGTCACAAAAGTAGAACAGCTAAATCTCGTTAATCTGGCGTTAGATTCGTAATTAGCGACCCAAAAAACCATGAAAATAATACTAATTATTACACATTTTGTTCTTTACTTCCAAATAATTATAAAGTTGTCATTTTTTGTGAAAACTTTTGCATTTGACCTCCGTAAACCTGGTCTAAAATGAGAAGTATGAAAAAGGTCGGTATCACATATCGTCAACAACTTCATTACAAAAATTTTAAGCACTCAATCGTTGAAAAGGGCAAAAACTCAGTTACAGGGAGAATTTTAACAACTTTCACTCACTTTTTGGCCACTGTGTGATGCCCCCGGGCAGTATGCCTTCGCTGGCTTCGTAACCACGGTGCAGCGGAAGGCGAATCATTCTATACATCATCATCTGAAGCAGTTTTCGACGCTTCCGCTATCCACCGTTCTAGCAGAATTGATTTGTATCGTTTACTCATCGAAGACGTCGATATCTTACAGATCAGAGGACAGTTTTACGTACCATTGAGGTTGGAGTGATCGGCAGTCAATTATCACGATATATTGAAACTTTTATTTACATCAGAGAAAAAAATTGATAGTTCCACAAGTAAGAAGCTTGTTACTTACTTAGAAGGATTGAATGTTACGGAGAATTCCAAAAAAAAACACGAATCCTCATGATGAAATGGAAGATGAAATAGACAGCGATGAATCGGACGAAGAAGGAGAAGAAGAAGAAAAAGAAGAAAATTCTGAAGACGAGTTCATTCGATACGACAAAAATCTAAGAAAACAGTAAAAAAGTATTCTCAAGAATAACTCAATGATTTAATGAGGAACTTGGGTTTATCCAAAGAATCAGCTGAATTACTGGCCTCACATTAAAAATCAAGAAACATGTTGGCCCAAACAACTTAAGTAACTTAGTTTTATCGCGATTGAGATTAAGAGTACAGGAGTTTTTTCACTCAAGACTCTAATCTAGTTTATTTTCACGATCTAGTAAAGTTAATTAATAAACTAAAATCAGCCGCTTGTAAAGTTAATAAGTGGCGGTTGTTCATAGACTCCTCTTCAAGGATTCTCAAGGGTGTCTTACTGCATAATACCAATAAATTTGCTCCAATTCCTGTTGCTCACTCCACTGTATTCAAAGAAGAATATACAAACATAGAAATGGTATTGAAAAAACTTAATTATGAAGGGCACAAATGATTGATTTGCGGGGATTTGAAAATTTTATCTATGATTCTGTGTCAGCAGTCAGGATTTACGAAGTATCTATGTTTGTGTAAATGGAATAACCAAGATCGACAAAACCATTACTTTAAAAAGGAATGGATACCTACAATATTTTTACAGCCTGGTTCAAAGAATATCAAAGCAGCTATTCGTTGAGCCGAGTAAAATTCTTCTACCTCCTTTACATAATAAATTAGGATTGATGGAACAGTTCGTTAGGGCGAGTATTAAAAAAGAATCTTTGAAGTCGATCTGTATTTATACATGTGGCTAGTTTTTGACCAGAAAAAGTTTTTTTTTGACACTCTGTGCAACTCAGCGTATGAAGTATTTTTCTACAGTCATCAAGAATTTATAAACGAAGACTAAATCATAAGTAAACTAAAATCGAAAAGGTACATGAGCAGTTCGCGTTGCAGAGAACACGTATCAATTGAGAATGGAAGTGAATAACAAAGAAGTTGATAACATTAGTAACAGTAAAAGTAATGAAAATAGATAACAGTTTGTTTCAGTGTGCCTTAAGAATTTTTAAACATAATTTAGAGACCGTCTTTTTTATTTATTATAAGTGATGGTGAAATTAATTAGTAAAATTTTGATAACTACTTCTTCATTATAATTATTTTTAATGTCTAAAATATTAAAATCAAAACTATGGTTGAAATTTTTACATTGTGACATAACTAAAAAATCTTTATTTTTTATTATTTTAAGGTTAACTGATTCGCTTAAATTATTGCAAATAAAACCATATAAACATTAGTGTTATCTGTATATATTTTTCTTTATTTGTGTTTGTTTTATGTTATCAGTTATTTAGTTCGTTGATGAAAGTTAGATTTATCTAAATATATGGAGAATAATTTAAAGACAGCATGAAGAAAAGGAATAGAGATATGTTTTATATTACATGTATTAGAATGAGTAGTAATGTTGTGAAAATGAGAAATTTGTATTACATAACATTTTACAAATTTCAATCAGAGTTCAGATTTTGATAATGATACAGTTTTTGAGACTTAAAGTAATTATTACAAAGAACCGTAACAATTATAAACATTATACTTAAATCGTTGTTTCAAATAATATAATATTTATTAAGTATAAAGTTGATGTCATTCCATATTTTTAGGCTACCTATCAGAACAACGTCAAGAGGTCTAATAACATTTTGAGTACCTACAAAATAAAGGCTTCTAACGAATTAGCAAATGGCATTAATTTTCAACCCATCAACGCTCTGAAGAGGCAGCAATACTTAGCTGATTGTAAAAGCAATGTCACTATTAACAATGAAGTCTTTAATCGTATTATAAAACATCAACAACAGCAGCAACAACAAAAACAACAACAACCACAACAACAAACGGTGCGACCGACAACCGACGTTTTATGTAATATAGGACTGATGCAAAGTTCCAGAGTTTGTCCTGCGCAAACGATGATACCAATCCCTGTGACTGCACCACCACCAATCGCCATTTTTGAAAGCAGCCTAGGCTTAAAAAATGCAACATCAACAAGAAAGTCTGGCCCATCTAGAATGCTGTACCGAAGACTGGAACAAACTTACGAGCAATTCAAACAGCTGGAAAAAGAACGCAAAAAGTGCGAGGCTGGACTTGCAGCACATTTTCCTGGAAGAAAGGTGACAAGCGCTAATAACATACCTGTTCCAAGACTCCAGGGTAGCCCATCAAGAGTCGATAGACTTATCGTCGATCATTTCCGAGAGCATGCTCGTGTCATAACTCTGATAGCAAAAGTAAGTATTATCTGTTCGTAATAAGTTTTCATTTAAAATGACACTAAAGTAATTTAAATTTCACAACTTTTGTCAGATAGTGATTATCAAGATGATCATGTAACTTTCTGTGTGATGTATGTTACTAACTAAACTTCATTGCACCAATCACTAGTTATCTGAAAATATTTATAATAGTTTTTTCTATCGTTTTTTTAATCTTTGGTCATGGAAGGAGGTTCAAAAATTTTTATGAATCATTGTATATTGTACATGAGTCTACTGTAACACGTAAAAAACTTTTTGATACCTCTTTGCAAACGTTCTTTAAACGAAAAAATTACTAATAGTAACTTCCTAATACGTGACCTAGCGGACAAAGTCTGTTTCTTATTTTTTTCCCTACCCGTGCATTGCTTAAGTAATTTTTTAAGCACCTCGACTACCTCTGTATGTAAGGTGTAAGGTGTTGATTCTTAACTGGGCTAGAACCTTTTACCTCGTCTTATATTATCTAAGTTAATCCCTAGCCTCCATCCTGACTTCCCTAACTAACCCTTCTGTATCTCTTTTTCCATCCTTACCTCTGATTGCAACCCTTTCAAACTGATCTTATCCCTTCTCTAGGATGTTCACAGAATCTACTTTAGGTAGCCCAGAAATGCAAAGCCAACCACGAAATTTTTTTGCGTAAAAGTTGGTATTGTCGATTGAAACTATCGAGGAATCGTTCCATACGACAATATATCCATGTACGTGTAAAAAAAAATTACTGAGGTAAAATTCAATATTCATCAATTCTTATTAATACTAATAATAATTAATAATAATAATCATGATAAATTTAATTGTTAACAATTAATAACTAAATTTGTTGTAACTATTATCAATTATTAGTATTTATAAAAATTAGTTAATGATAAATTTTAACCTTGTAATTTTTTGTCATACTCATTTAGTTCTTATAAGAAAAACGTTAGCTAGAGTGTCGTGTGGCACGATTGGTACATACCCAAGAGCTTTGATGGCTTAGCAGTTAGCGTGCTAGCCTTCTAGTTGGAGATACTCGAGGGGTTGTGGGTTCGAATCCCATCTAAAATTATCGAGATATTTTTCTCGAGCTTTTTCGATGGGATGAGTACCCAGGATGCTAAAACACCACTTAAGGTAAACGGGGGTATTATTAAGGTTTTTTTTAGTGGTTAGCTTTAAACGATTGTCTAAGAAATTAATTGCGTCAAATCGTTGTGATTTTTTATTTTTTATTAATGTTGGACTCAAAAACTATTAAATTCTACTTTTATGAATGTATAAACTCATTAAAATAGATTGAAAAAGAGGTTTTAAAGTTCAGTTGTCAATGCTGGTATTATTGTGGGCCTGTATGTATTATTGTGCATGTATTATTGTGGTCAATTTCAATACTAAATCAACTGGGTATTGGCAATAATACCATCATAGTGAAAGAGGTTATGTGTGCACCAGTTATTGCAGACGTGATTTTTTGTTATACAAATATAAAGTTCTTAAGACTATTTAGGAACTGAAGTTCAATGAATTAGGTACTATATAACTTGATTTAATGATTTCAAGTGTTTACTAGCCATAACTCATCAGTTCAATTAAAATATTCGCATTATTCGAAAGTACCACGATAATTGTAGTAACCGCGATAATACTCCCGTTTACCCTATTTGATTTTTAAAAACAAATTGTCGATTTTTCTGAGGATGTCTGGACCTCCAGGGGCTCGCTTTTTGAAACAAAAGTGAACACCTGGCCAACTTATTGGGTAAAATCACTATTGGTTTAAAAAAAGGGTTGGTACAGCAAGTTAGATGGTTTATTGGAAAATATCTTTCCATTAAACTTGATAATAGCTAGGGTGTGCTTAAGACAATCGCTGCACCCTATTAACAGTACCTAGTAAGATGAATAACCGCGTCATCTGAGGGGAACTTTGCTAGGGGCCCTCACGAAAGACTCGTATACTTGGGGAAAAAGATGGTAATTATGGGAAAGAAAACATGGGAAGGAAATATTAGGGCCGTAGAAGACGTAAAAACTCTACAATGGTTATACGTGGAATCTTAATACTAATACTAATACAAAACATTTTAATTGGAATGCCTAAATTCAGTTGGTAAATACCCCTTGACCATCATGTTTCAGTATTATTTATATACCTACAATTCTTTTTCAACTGTTAGTAAAACAGTATATCTTATATATACATCTAACCTTGGGACGGTCAATCTCGAACGGTATTTAGTAAATCGCAGCACTAAATTAGACCTTAGACTGATTTTTCCAAAAAGTTGACCTGATCCCTCGTCTTACTAGAACAGCCTTTCTTCATAATAGCTCTTAACTGAGCCACAACCGCTCCTTATGTCTCTAATTGTAATGTACGCTTGTGACCTTTTTAAAGCGACTTGATGTATTCTATAATTGTTTCATACCTCTCTACTATTCAATCTTTGAGTACTGACAATTTAAACATAATCGAATTTGCCGGATTAGAGTAGGTTAACATTCTTGGGAACGATTAGTACAACATACTTCACCATGGTGTCTTATAGAAGCCCTAGCTCACCCTTTCCTCTCTTAAAAACTCTAGAACCTCATTAATATTGGTAACATTAGCAATAGTTTATTACGTTATAAACTTAAAACTGCATACTTTGCTGAATGGACTTACAGTTTATCTGTTTACCGTAACAGTAATTCTTCATGTATCAACTTTAACAGAATCGTAAAAAACCTGTATTATAATTTTTTTATTTATTAAAATATTTTGAAGTGACACGGGCTTTGTGCATTTTCTCTAACCGCATTATTATCCTCATGTCAAAATCTAATTGAGGCTTGAAACATAGTATTTTGTACTTTATTGGTTATATGTTTTTAATAGTGTAATCTTACTAGATTTTTTTTAAATATTTTTGTCAATTCAAAGAGATTTAAATTAACTTATAAATTGAAGTATCACAATAATACTCATGATTTATTATAGAAGAACTAGCGGTACTTTTATTTTATACTGAGTTATAATTTTCATAGATGGAGCTCAATATTTTAAAATTGCTGTTTACGTCATTACACGTGACTCAGCATAACCCAATCAATTACTCGGAAAGGAGGCTTTACTTAAACCTCATTGATTTTTTTAAGAAAGAATATTCTTTTTAAGCACTTGTCATTCCTGTTTTCAAAACTTGTGTGTGTGTGTCTGTGTGTGTTTACATACAAGTTTTTGTGTGCATATATGTGGGAGTATAAATTTATCATAAATTAAAAAAAAACAACTTAGTACAGGGTCTTTTTATTAATTACTAGATGGAACGTCTTCGTGCTGCGAATATGAACAAGCAAGTTCATAAATCCATGGAGCACTGGTTGGAGACTATTAAATATGTACAGGAGTGTCGAAAGCGAGAAATTGCTAGTACCAGCAAACGACAGAAAGAAAATCTTCACTGCATATCTACTCACGATGATACTGGTCAGTATTTATAAACAGATCTCTTAGTTGATATTTAATATACCTTCTATCTTTCACATTTTAAGTTAAAAAATTGATTAACTGTTAACTGATATGAATTCAAATGTGAGCAAACACTAAATTGTTGACAGTTCATGAATAATGTACTTGACCATTGGTATTAAAAGATTTAAAAAATATGGTTACTACACCAAATACATCTTTATTAACTGCAATTGATGACAACAAACATTCGTGTGTTATTAACCCAAAGCTTCAATTATGGTTAATGAACCATTGATTTTATCAATATATCAACTAATATCGCACATCTTTTTAATTACAGATATTAGAGGTTAAAGGTGGCTTTATCTTGTCAACAGCTTTTTGGAAATAAACCTTTTGTTTTTGACAGTCGGCATAACCTAAAATTTTTTAATAAATCAATGGAAAACCACTTTGGCAGTTTAAAAAAATTTTTTCCATTTTCTTACGTAAAAATACTTAATTTAAATGAAACGTTTCAAGAGTTGAGCTTTTTTAACGTTGAACGAGGACGAGTTTTTTTATAATAGAAAACGGATGGTTTTTGATACTTAATTTTTTTTTTACAACTTCTATCATAGACAATTTTACTGATGTTTTTCGTATTTTAATGTTTAATAAAGGCTCATTTTTACCATTATGTCTAGTTTCAAATTCATCATAATTTTTATGGATCGGACTTCATGGTTTATTCTGAATTGAAAAAGTTAAAATTTAGAAAAACTGAAAAAAATTATTGTTGGATATAAGGATTCCTTGTTTTTTAAAAATCGTTATATAGTTCTTTTATTATTTATTATCATAAGGAATTAAGTTTTAATCATAGAACTTATTGTCGTATAATATTACTCAAACTAAAGAGTTTAATGTGGTACAAACTATCGTAATAATTTTCAAGAGAATTAAAAAAAAACTTGAGTACGCTCCGTAATTAACCGCTTATTATTTATCGTTTTCAAACGATACGAAAAAAAGTTCGATTTGAAGTGAATTATTTGCCCAAGATGTAGGTTATATGATACTCAGACAAAATAAAAAAATTATTTAAGTCAAGGTAACACATTTTTAGTACACAAAAATTGAATAAATTGAGTCATTAACTAGTACAGTTTTTATATAATTTTTATTAGTTTACATTCTTTTTGCCTTCAGAGAAGTATTCTTTTGCTGTAAATTCGTAAATTTAATGAATGTGTAAGTAATTAGTTATTCTACTCAAATTTAGGTATTTTGAATTGAGAATTTTTTCCCTCATCGTTTGCCAGATTATTTTGTAAAGCAATCATTTGAATTTTCGAACTTCTGCGTAAGATGTAGCCAATCCTTCACGAGATAATATATCAATTAAGTAGCTAGATGCATATTTTTTATGAATCTAGGCCAATAAACCAAGAAGAATCATCGTGCAAAAATATTTTGGCTTTGCAAATGCTACGATGTAGTGTAATAATCACTTATTGTAATTAAATTTCTTTAATTTAAGTGATATTACATGGCAATAAGTATTATTATTGAAACCTTATCTCTTATTAACAGAAATAGTTAAAGGAACTGATTATATTTAAAAAAAATTTAGAAACTCGTTCATTAAAGTCATTTTTTTCCATTTTCTGTTTTAAAGCAACGAAAGCTGTATGTATACAAACTTTCACCTACATTTTACTATTTATTATGAGAAAAAAATATTAACTACAGATGAATCAGGTTTTCACCATTTTCGTAGAAAATTCGAAGTTATATCAAAAACAAGTCAAGCACAAAAGTTTTCTTTTTTTTATCTACAACTTGTGTTAGACATTTTTTCCCTGGAGGTTGTATTTCGATGCAAATGTCAAAAACATAGTTTTCAACTTATAAATAGCATCTTTATTTTATCCTTTTTCTGTATTTCATATTCAAACATTTTTTTCAGTCAGTAACAACCTTCACTGTATCTTCCTGATGATCTCTGTCTATTATTGATTTTTTTTTTTTTTTTTTCGGCGTTTAAATCCACTTTAATACTATCCCGTTATGCTGCGAAGTGAACTGCTATAATTAACGAGTTGATATTAGTAAAACGGACGATAAGTCATCACCAAAATCTTGTCAAGTGTCTGTTCAGTTAGCAACAGCTAGTCATGTAATATTGGCATAAACAAAGCTAAAATTATCTGTGTAGTGTTTTAATCTGAACTAACGGTAAAAGTGTGAGTTTGTAGCTGTTTATAGCTCAGATGCTGCTCAAGTTATTCATACTATCCATGCATGCAATCAGTTCTTGAACTTTAATAGATACTTTAATTAAAACAGTACACAAAAAGCTTATACTCAAAAATTTATGTCTAATTCTTTCACAAAAAAATAAATTATACTTTCCAAATTATGTTCCTATAATTTCTGATCAAGTAGCTAATCTTTTGCAGAATGTAAAATAAATACAATTGTAGTAAGATACTTAATAACAAAAACAAATATCAGTATTTTAAAAAAACGTTAAGTATATCAAATTAATTTCTCGGAATGTAATTCTATTCATATTGGATAGACAAGATGCGCTCTTTTTAGTTAGTAAGCAAAGTCCCAAAAAACGTTGTAATCGCTAACCACGAGAACTACTTAACCCATTTTGCTGAAATTTTGCACACTCATTCTTGATACTTCTTAGATAATTTTCTCATGGTTTTTTCTAAAAAGGAAAAAAAAAAAAAAAAAAACTAATAATGATAGCAATAAATGAGCTCAAAATTTTGTAAAAAAGTGCTAGTTTTGCGCTTTAGATCAGTAGAATTCATGAAGTGGCGTCGAAGAGAAATCGAAGCTACCTGCAATCGAAGTCAGTGAGTTTGATGATATTATCCTTGAGAAAAATATAGATTACCATAGTTGTTCACTGGCAGTACGTCATAACAGTAGGATCCGCTAGGTAGCCTCGAGGTAAAATTAAAGCCACCCAGAATCAAAGATGATGAAAAGTGATTATAAGATGCCCCATCGAATTGTCGATTGTCAAAGCCATTCATCAGCAGTTCACCTGGAACTCAGCTGTTTGTCGGCTGCTGGATACCCCGGCTACATACGACACTCTGACAGTTTCCAATAGGCAAGCCATCTACGCCGATGTCCACCCTGGACCACTAATATGACCGAGTGCCACAAAAAAATATGTTCTGAATGCCAACACCTCTGGTGTAAAACAAAGAGACGTCGGGAAAAGACCACAACCAGCTCCAACGCTTCAAAGTGTCGTGGCTTTTCTTCTGATAGAATGATACCCCTAGTTTTTCATCTCATTGACCTGCAGCTGGCTCTTCACCATTCAGCATAATTAAGACTGACAGAAAGTATTATTACTGGCCTTTTTAGGCCATTACCAATCTTGGCGTTCACAAAACTACCATCAATCTTACTAGCCCTTTTTAGAGCCATCTACAGTTAAACCACCTCCCAAAAAAATTTTTTTTGCTACTCCTGGCAAATATTATTGCATATATTTAAAAGTAAATTCTGACAACGATTAGTTTACCAACAGACTGTATAAAGCCAGCCCCTTTTAAACAAAGACAGTCATTCACTAACAGTCGTCACGAGTGGAGCTGTTCGTCACGAGACTGTGAACCTTGGTCACTGACAGCCTGACTATTCAACCAGGAATTGCAGATTCTCTTCGAGATCTATGCTCAGCGAACCTAATAGCAAAGCTTTAAAGGAGAAAGAAGCTTGAGAAAATTAAACAGCCTTCAATTGGCAAGCCATACGAACTTATCTCCACCTTGGACTCCTAAATTGAATAAGTTTCAAGAAATAAGGAGGTGCTTTGAACTCTAACCATTCCGATATAACACTAAAAGTCGTTGGGAAAGAGCACTACAACCAACTCCAATACTTAAGAGTGTCATAGTTTTCTTCTGATTAGTCTAATGCTACAACTGCAGGCCAGAGAAAATACAAGTATTCACGCAGTCAGGTTTGCTGTAAACTTCAGTCAAGAAAGTGGTTAACTCATTTTAATGAGGTGACTAACCAGAGTGGGCCATCTAACGTCGAGCTACCTCGAAAACAAGTACATTAAACAAAGTTGGCAAAAAGTAGCTCTTTTTAGGGCTCACACAAATTTTTAACTATGACTAGAGTTTCAAGTGGGTAAATTGGTAGAACATTTATCGAGATTGAAACAGCAGCTTCAAAATCTACGAATAAATAATCTAATGAGTAATAGTTCATTCCATTGTTACCCTGATATTAGTTACTTAAATTTTTCAGCTATTCAAATAGGTGGAATAATGTATAATTATTCATTGTGGCGCCAAAAGAGAGATAGATGAGGCTGAAGATTTTTGTTGCTCTGGTGGTGAAGTTTTGTATTACAAATTACAAATTGAAGAAAAAAAAAAATAAATGAAATCATATACTTTTTATGATTGTTGAATTCTTACAGTTTTTACAAATAGCTTTTTTATACATTATAACTTATATTTCATATCTTATTATTCGATCACAACTGCATCGATTCGAAACAGAAAATTTTTGAAGTTATACTTCTATAGACGCGTTATGCACAAGGGTAAATCAACGACTTTGAATTTTGAACTTGAGAAAAAGTGTGATGGAAGTGGATTTTGCTTTTTTGCTTGATTCTCCCCTTCACCTTCTTCCTCTTGACGTATTTCCGGTTTCCTCTACACCACATGATACCACATCACATCACCACGCCACACATTTTATTTCAAACAAGATTTGAACCCTGGACCTTTTGCACACTAGTCGAGGTCCTTACCCACTCAGCTACGAACAAGCCCAAGAAATAAAATTCATATTGCTGCATCTTATGGTGCAGTTCGTAACTTTTTTTAATGTAAATTCTTATTTAAGAGAGTTCACTTGCTCAGAGAATTAACGTCAATATATTGACAATACTTTAAACAGAGATTAACTCGTGTATGAAATACCTTCGATTCAAATTTCAAGTCCCTTTAGGGCTTACAAAGTGAGATATTGATAATTTTATTATTGAACTTTTAACGTGCAGTCTTAAGAGAATCAGTACTATTTATGATACATAACCTGAAATATCTGGATAATCGACGTCAAGATTTGATTGGATTTTTTTTGGAAAATAGCTAAAAATTGGTGATTACGTAGCTATCTTAACTCGTGGCTTATGGAATGAGCAATAAATTAGTGAATAAAATAATTCTCCTTCGACAGCTACCGTTAGTACGTCGCTTTATATCTGTATACATAACAATGCAGGTTACAATACTGCTCATCTTATGCGACAAAGAGGTTAGGTATAAGTAAACTCCCTTAATGTGTATTAACTCATTTGTTTTACTTATTAATTTTGTTAGTAAACAGTTTTTAAATAAATTATTTTATTTAATTGATAAAATTCATAATAATTTTGTTTTAAATGTTTTTTCAGAAAACTTGGAAATTAGTATACTTTAGCAGAGCACCTTTCCAATGTATTAATAAGTATTTATTCTTATAGACTCAATTTGTTACTTGCACAGTAAATAAATAATTGTTTATACAATTTTTCACATTTTTTTGTAATTTTTTTATTTAAAAAAAAGTCTTTGGTACTGTAAAATTAAAATAATTAATTTTTATTGTATTTGATTCTTTTACAATTTTTTCATTCGTGATTTGAGTGAATTTTGACTTAAGGACGTTCTTCACATAGTTAGGGGGGGAAAAAGTACAGAGAAGTGAGAGGAACGATTATGTGTGCAGTAAAGCTAGCAATTATTTTATTATAAATACCATTTAACATGACTTTTTCATAAGGTTACATGTTAAATATCAATTTTTTCAAATGTAACATACATAAAATAATAATAATGGACTAGGAATAAGTGTGGCATCGTATGTGATAGATGTGAGTGTGATGTTACAAATCTTATCAGCATAGACATCTTAACAACGTATTTTAGTTCTGAAATCACCAGAAGATTCGATGAAAGCCCAGTTTGTATATTATTTTTATTGTATTGTACCGTTATATATTGTTTATAATCGTTAATTCGTTAAATATTAATTAAAATCATACCCAATCAACGTAGGTATACGAATTCCCACAATAATTGCACCACCTTTTAACACAATATTATTTCATACAAGGTATTTTTATACTCGAAATTACATTGTCAAAGAGTTTTATAGAAGTATAACTTTATACTTGGGTACCCAAACACCCACTGTTCACTGATTCTTATTAGAATTTTTTTAATTCTCGAGTAGTGTCAAGAATGGATGAAAAATTTTAGAATATTGATAGACTGAAAATATTCTGCATTACGTGTTAACACACAACGGTACTTCTAGCAGCGAATCCAGGGTGAAGTCAAGACGGGGCTACTAGTTTATAATAATAATAAACGGGGTTTAGTATTTATTGTGTTTCAAACGCACACTTTTTAGATTCAAATAATATTAAATTATTACACTGCATACTAAAATTGTTTAGTTAAATATTTTAGACACAATTGTAATAGAAACGAAACGAATTTGTTACAGACGATTAAATAAATTTTTTCTTGTTACTGATTTCAGAAAAAGCGGTCAATAACATTACCTAATGTCCACGTATACGTCCATGTGTATAAGTTGTCAGTAATCTCAAACTGCTACGGGTAATTAGTTTAAATTTATTAAAAATTAATTAGATGGAAGCCAGATTAAAGTCGCCTTATACAATAAGTTGGTAAGAAAAATGTATGTTATAGATTTTCTTAACCAGGTCACAGAACTCAATAGACTGCAGATGGAGATGTTGATGATAAATAGGCAGCAACGAAGATGTAATCAAAACAGGCTTGCTTGATCTTTATAATGACACATTTAATGTTAACATTGACGGCTAATCTGTTAGATGTAATGCGTTTAGTGACAACAAAAAGGACACCACCGCCACGCTTGTCGGCCGATCTCGCTGCTTGTCTATCTTGCTTGCACATGGAGTTATTATTGAATGAAAGTTTATAGTCAAAGGTATGTGGTTTTAGCCATATTTCAGTAACTGTAATTATATCTGGAACTATTATAAGAAATTTAAATAAAGAAAGTTTATTGTAGAGTGATCGCACATTCTAGTAGCAAGTATAGGTTTTATCAGAGTTAACTTTGTTATGAACAAAAAGGCTGAGACGATTTGTTATACATTATACATAGTACGGACATCATTAACTTGATTCGTTTCTTCTATTATGGATTTACAGCGTTGTGCCTCTTTATTTGGTTAGCCAGTGATGACATGTGTTCAAGTTGCTCCTTACTTTTACTAGTAGAGACTAAATACAAGGTGGTAATCTAGCTCTTTGTAAAATGAGATATTTCGCTTCATGTTCGCTGCCCAAAGAGACTAAAAGCAATCGAGGTTTACCTGGAGTAGGAATCTTACCTAGTCATAAGATGTTATTGACTGTAGTGATGCCCTTATTAACAAAAAGACTCTTGACAGTGGCTACATCCGGTTTTATACCTAGTGAAGCTTCAGTTTCAATAAAATGGCGTTAGATGATCTTTAGATTCTATCCTTAATTTCGCGAATTAAGGCATCGTTTGGAGGACCAGATAACGAATGTTCCTCTAAAGTAGTAAGCCTGTTGTGGAGCTCATCAAAACGTTGAACTATGAACAGAGAGCTATCTAAAATCGCAAGTCTTGTCTAAATATAATGTCTCAATTATCGCTATTGTTCGAGTTATCAATCGTTTAGTTTATATAGTAATATAAACTTTTTTAAACATAAACAAACTGTTGTTAAGAGAGCAAAAAATCATTTCTTTAAATACAAATTTACCTTGTTATTTATTGAAAATATATCTTAGGCTTGTAAAAATTGGGATATTTCGTCTGCTTGAGTGAGCGATAATTGACGACATTCACCTTATGTCCTGCACTGAAGAAAACAAAGGCTCGAACTTCTTCATAGCTTCATTCAATGCCTTGATCTTGTACATCTGTGCTTCATTGCAGACGACAATCAGTTTAATCACTGCAGGAATACGTTCTATACAAGTGAGTATTGCGTGACCTTGGTCAGGTTGAGCAAGTGGCGACGATTTGCAATCAGCAGCAGATAGTTCGTTCAAGCAGCGCTTTTTGTAGGATTACTGGCAGGAAGCAAGAGTTGTTCAAGTAAGCAGCAACGTTGAATGCCAATCGTTGTTATAGTTCTGTATGCTGCACAAGAACTGTTATAGGTTTAAGTGCACTTATTGTAACGCGTACCAATAGACGCAGCCTTTTTGCAGTAGCCACAATTGTTAAATGACATGGAAACATGCCACAAAAAAGTGAAACAAAATCACTAACCCCCATGACGTTTTATTGACAATTTTCTATGAAGTACCACGTATTTCATTAAGTAATCATGTAAGATATCAACTCCAAGATGTTTTGGATTACTGAATATGACTGTTATGTTATGTTAAACTAGCGGCTTCCCCGTCTTGGCTTCGCCCGAGACTTACTAAATGGAACTTCGTAGTGTGTTGACATGTAATGTGAAACGTTTAAAGTTAAAAATTTTACGTCTATTTCTGACACTTCTCAGAACAAAAATCGTCTTATTGAAAACATATTTGTTTGGAATCCATACAGTTTATTTAGTTAAGCAAAAAGCTGTAAAAAGTGAGAAAAATATAACTATACTGAAAAGAACCGTGCATTTCTTATGCCATAAAATGATCGTTGACCTTAAAAAGCCGTTGATTTGCAGTTTCTCTCGTATGATGTATGAACAGGGCTATTTTTAAAGCTGTAAAGATTTAAAACTCACAAAAAATACAAAATTTAAAAAAAAAATTTCTTCTCTTTCCTCACAACTTTGTCTCCACTGCAGCAAAGTCGTGAAGCTTAATCTCTACATTTTTTATCGCCACAAAAATAAGAATACATATTCTACCTATTTCAAAATTTGGAAGATTCAAGATATTACTATGAGGGTTATAGTAAAATGCTAATTTCTCCCTTAGAAATTTCTTTATTTATTGATTTTGATGCTGCTTTAATTTCGATAAATGTTCAGCGTAATTTTCTTGATTGCTAAAATTGTATTTATTAGATGCATTTGAAGTTTTTCTTTCAATTCGACTTCTTGCAACTTTTGGCATAGTTAAGACTTTTGTGAGCCCTAAAGGCTATTTTTTTCAACTTTATTAGATTGTTATATGTATTTGTTGGCAAGGTAGTTTGGCGTCCGATGACTCTGAAAAGAACCGGTGAGCTTCTCAAGTAAACTCTTTCTTGACTGAAGTTTCCAGCAAATGTGATTGCCTCTATAACTCATGGTAATCTTGTCTGGCCTGTTACTGTAGCACCACACTGATTGGGAAGAAAACTACAACGTTTAAAGCTTTGAAGCTAGTTGTAGAGCTCTTTCCCAACTCCTTTTGGTACAACGTCAAAGACGTTGGTATCCACAGCATCTTCTTTTGTAGACTTAGTTGTTTTGGCGATGTAAGGTGGAGAGATTGGTTCGTGATGTTTGCCCGTTGGAGACTATTCCGTTGGCTCAAGTTTATTTTTCATTCATAGCTGTTAGGTTCTCCCAGCACGGACCTTGGAGAAGATCGGTAATTCCTGGTTGAATGCTTAGAATTGCGAGGGAAATATAGGGTCGTTGGTCACCGGGATTCCCATCAGCCTTGCGACGAACAACTCCGCTCGTGACGTCTGCCAGTGAATGACTGACTTGGTGTAATAGTGGCTGGCTCTACATAGTCCGTTAGTTGACGAATTGTTTCCGGAAATAGTGGTAAAAATATATTTGTTCGCAACCCTATCCAAAATATCAGTGATAAATCAACGCTAAAAATCAGGCGTAAATTACATCGTTGATTCTGCGTTTATTCCATGTTGAATCAATGCTGATTCAGCGTTGAATCAACGTTGACTTATTATCAACTGAAGGACACGTTGTTGGAACAGGTTGTAAGCTTCAATATAATCTATTTTAATGGCAAACTGCAATGCTGCCATAAAAAATGCACTGTTTAAAAGTTATTACTATTATTGTTTTCAACAAACGCTGATTCAATGCTGAATAAGCATTGATTCAACATGGAATAAACGCAGAATCAACGATGTAGTTTACAACTGATTTCAGTGCTGATATTTTTTATAGGGAAGGTAGTTTAACACGTTAGATGATCCTTAAATGAATCGATGAGATGACTGATTAAGTAGGGAATGTAAATACTTGTAATGGCCCTAAAAAGGGCCAGTGGTGAAATTTCCAGTTATTCCTTATTGTTATTCTTGATGATGGAGAGCCAGCTGCGAGTAGCTTGACTCTTATCCTTGGAGTCTCTGTATACGGAGACCATACGGCAGGGAGGTACGCCGCTGACCAGAGAATATCCCGTCTCCAGGTCGTTTCCCGGATAACCAACCGCTCATCGTTAGTCGAGAAACTAGGCCTGGAAAATACATTCTCTGTAGTTATACCGTTGGGACGAACACTAAAAAGGAGGCCGCTGTGGCTACCCGTATTTTTCAGGGCTGTCTTCCCTGGCTTACATTTGAAGTAGAAAATTCTCTGACGGCATCAGGCCGGATGGTTGATCAGCCACAAAACTCTGAAGTGTTGGAGCAGATTGTGCTCTGGCTAGACACGTCTCCTGGTATTTCCCTGGAGACGTTGACGTTCCAAACGCCTATTTCTTGGTGGCACACCGTTATTTTGGTAATCCAGGTTAAAAGCCAAATTATTTTGCTTGCCCATGAAAGAAGAGTGACATTGGTAGCCGGGATGCACAGCGGCACGAGTAACAACTCTGTTTTTGGTGTACTGCCTATGAATGACTACGATAATTGATAACTTGATGGGGCATCTTCAACCGCTTTTTACTATCTTTGATTGCAGGTGGCTTTAATTTTACCTCGATGCCACCTAGCTGATCCTACTAAACTTAAGCAGCGTTAGCCACGATGGTCAAAAGTTTGCTGCTGACTAAAAACCTTCAGAGCACTTCTTTATCAGCACCACCGCTGGCTAAGCTGTGAACTATCACTGTGAACTACATATAGACATATACATATGTGTACATTAGCGATAGCTCACCACTTGGCTGGCGGTGGTGCCGATAAAGAAGCGCTCTGAAGGTTACGGTTAGCAGAAAACTTTTGACAATCACATCACAATTGAACTAAAGCGCAAAGTTAGGTTATTTTAGCAAAACTTTAAGGTTATTTATCGCTATTATTATTAATTTAAAAATAAAAAAAAACCATGTGAAAACCATCTTGGAATTATCTAGAATCAGTATGAAAAATTTTAGCAAAATCGGCTTAGTAGTTTTTGCGGTTAGCGATTACAATGGTTTTAGCGACTTTGATTTATATATTAGTAAGATTTACCCTGTTACGCCCTTATTAATCATCCAGTCACAAATACCCTAAATGAATGTGTTAATAACTAACGATAAGTCAATATTATTACTAAGTAATGTCAAACTATTTATTTATCTATTTTTTTTATTTGCTTGTTACTTTATCAAATTAACGATTAAAAAAACAGGTGTGGGTCTCGGGACCCCCGACAGATGTGAAACATCAAAGAATACGTTATTGAACTCGGTTGTATTATTTATTCATAATAATTTTCTATAAGACGTTGAGCTCATCACCCCTATGCAGTACATGATTTTTTTAATTTTTCACTTGAGAGTAAAAAATCGGGCACAGATATAAAAAATATAAGGTAGAAATGTGAGTATGTAAGAAGAAGAGTGTATAAATAAAAATAAGCAGCATAAATTTAAAAAATGGTTTTTGTTTATTTTTACTAATACATGGAAAAGTGTAGCAGTATAAAAATATACAGACTATTTATAAAAATACTTATATTTTCTACCGTAATGAACATTAAGTTTGATCATTCGTAGCATCGGTGACGTCAGTAATGGTAACATTCGATGATGTTTGCGATGGAATAACAGTAATAATAGGTCGATGATAACTAAAATATGTAACAAAAATGCTTGCATGCGGCGACGCGGCTCTGGCGTGGTGCGCTAAGTAGCTAAGAGTGGGGAGAGAGCCCGCTTAGGTCTGGCGCTGCTGCGTGGCGACGCGGTTCTTGCGTGGTGACGCGGCTCATGCGTGGCGACGCAGCTCTGGTGGGGCGATGCTAGCTAGGAGTGGGGGGAGAGCCCGCTTACGCGTGGCGACGCGTCGCCACGCAAGGCTCGCTTTTACCCCCCAAGCGCCGCAATAGATGTTTCACATCAAAAACTTGTTTTATCTTCTAATGAGTTCTGAATTATATCAGTTGTCAAACGTTCCAAGGTCAATGAATCCTCTTGTATTATACTTACATAGTTAACTGTAGTCGGTAGCTGTAATAATAGTTGTACAACATCTTTTAATAAAGCTTTGTAGCTTTTATCAGAGTATCTGAGAACTTGATATAAATCGATCTAAAGAAACGAATAACTTATTAAAGACGTCTTTCATAGTGTTTGCTCGTGGAAACTCGCAAGAAAAATTTTTATGAAATTGTTTGTTGCGCCACTCTTAAGCATAATTAAAAAATTTCCTATTGGCTCCTAGCCAATGCAAAGGCTGAGCCCTTACAGTTCTTATATTTAATCAATGAGATAATGACTTGATACATGGGTCATTTCACAAAGACTGCGATATTTTGTAAAGCAGTTCTTAAAATAAACGTGTTTAATAATATCATGTCAAAACTCTATCTTAAATATCTGTAATTCATTTTTAAAACGCGAGCTTCGCCCAGATGCGTAAGTGCCCCCTCCTCTCATCTCTTCGAGAGCGAGTCGGCCTCCAAAATTCTCCGTTATTTTCCTTCTTCTTTCTCCTCTTATGCCCTTTTATGCCCTTTTGTCTTCTAGGGGAGTGGTCTTCACGGACCTGTCCCATGCGGGGAGGTTAGTTTTTAGTCGGTAGGCACACCGGGAGAATCCGACACTACCACCGGATTAGCTGAGGTGTCTATGAAGATTTTCCCCTCCCCGCTCCATAAAACAAAAAAAAAAACAAAAAAAAATTTTTAAAACGTTTTATCGTAAATTTTAAATTTTTAAATTTGTGTCGTGCGCAAAAAAGTTTTTAAATTTTATGGAGTGTCCTTATGCCCTTACGTATAATCCTTACCCTGACATATAATGTAATTTCCGGAAATTAAAGACTACGCTAGAGCCGGCCCAAAACTGTCTCCCGGCTTACCAGCTCTGGCAACGATCTAGATACAGGAGCAGATGTAATGTGAGCCAGAGCTGGGATGAAGGTTTACCAGCTGATGAATGTCATATAGAAGCGCAAGAGAGCGCTGATTCGGCGCTGCCGAAGTGTGTATAAATAGATTTATTACGTTTGAGGTTATAATTATGTTACTTACAGCTTTTATACGTTTATAATAATATATAATAACCTTGCGTACAATGAAATTCTGCACTAATATTATTATTATTATTACTATTGTTATTAAGTATTATGTAATTTTTAAATGCACATTATGTTGTGAAAATTAACTCATATACAATTTGTTAGACTTAAATCTTAATTTCAGCTGCACAATAAATATTAATAATACTCTTGACGTTAAAGATACGGATATAATAAATCAATTAACTTTTATCAATAATTAATATATAAGCGTATTTTTGAAGTTGATTTATGATTTGTACTTTTTTTTACTCAATGAAGAAAGCCCTTATCTATCATCTAAATTATATTTAAACAACAATGATCGGCTTATAAAATGCAAGTTTATGAAATGTAAAAGAAAAATATATCCATAAACTTATGATATATCAAACAAACGTCTTATTAGCGTCTGCACTTGCCGTCTTGCCCCATAACTGCGCATGCGTACGCAAGTTAAACGCGTAGTTCTATAGAGACGCAAGCCAAAAATACTTCCGGGGCCGCATTACATTCTAAACCATCCCAGCTCTGGATACCAGAGCAGGTCCGGGTGGGTACCTACGGGAGCGTTTCCGGGCGGGGTGTTATTAGTACCTACGTGTCACATTTCGCAAAAAGCAAATTTTCATTATGTGGTTAAGAGGCAAAAAACAAAATGTGGAAAAGTTTTTGTTCGTATTTCGATTTTATTATTTTTTCAGACATTTTTTTTTAAACATGTATGAAAAAACTTAAGGACAGGTAGTGGCAGGTAATTTTCTCTTCAATTTAAAGGTATAATTTTTACTACTGCCTATAGTTTTGATGATACAATTCTACAGAATAAGGTAACTTTTCTAAAAAAAAAAAAAAAAAAAACTTTTTTTTACCAAGTAAAAAGTTGAAAATGTTATTATTTTCTTAGAATTATAAAGGAGTAAATTCATACTCTTTAATGTGGAATAATTCAACTTACCTCTAGAAATTAAATCCAATTTTATTTAATGCAATAAGTTATATTTTAAAACTTCTATTCTCCTTTTTATGCTACTACAATTCTGTCATAGGCTTCATCCAATTACTGTTTAAGAAAAGGTACCTTGAACTAAAATTTTAAAGCAGGTGAAGTTTTCTGGTAGTTTACCTATTCTTTACATGTTTTATGATGTTGAGGGTGTAACTACAGCTGACCAAAAACAAAAACTTCTCTCAAAAATTTTTTTTTCCGCTTTTTAGCCAGCTTTTTCTCTATTAATCGTCAATTGGCCTCTCTGTACACCCTTTATAAAATAAAAGTAAAATCTGCTATTTTTTTCTTATTTGAAATCTCCTCCCCCTCCTTTACAACTTTAGACGTTCTAGATACATCTTGCTTAGTACTTATGTTTGTGATTCGAATCCAAAAATATTTTACAAAAACAGAATAACGCATTAATTATTTTAATTAAGTGACACTGAGATGAAATTATTTGACAAATGGAGAGCGTATTGATAAAAACAGTTAAAATGGATATTGATAGCATACTTTTTACACTTGCATTGTTACCGTAAGGTGGACAAGTAATACACTAATTTAAATAACATAACTGAAAATAATCCTTAAAAAATTTATGAAATTATCATCTAAATACTTATATAAAGAGTATTTTCTTAGATTGCTTACAGGTTATCATAACCTTGCAGAAGTTTATGCTTCAAACTGTCATTTAATTATTATTTTGATGCGCTTACATCAGCGCTACTAAAACTGAATTCTAAAAAATATAGATTTGCGCTGTACCTGTACGTAAGCGATCTTATAAAGTCTAGTAATTTGTAATAATTTGGGCTCTTTATCAGCAGCTAGTCATATTTTGCAAAATATTATCTGACTTGTTTGTAAAGTTTGCGTGTGTCATACAGTGTGTGTATAAGAAAAGTAATGTAGTTTCATTTTGCTTATGAGTAGTTAACAGTTTAACATCGCAAGTCTAACTTAAATGGTTTGCTACGCCAAAGTAGAAAAAAACTTAACCATTATTGGATTTTCATTTTATTTCTTCATAAGAATGACATTTTTTTTAAATTTTTTCTCGAAACTTGTGTTTTTGTATAAAACTTTAAAACAGCTCGCTTAAGTTATGAGTAAATAAAGCAGCTTGCAGCTGTTGATTATTTTTCATGAATCCTTTGTTGGAGGTTGTAATGTTGAAACACCGTTAGGCCACTTCAGGTGAGCAAAGAGAGCTAGGGGACAGGAAGGAAAGGGATGAAGGGCATAGGATAGAAGGGGACATAAGGGAATGAGAAAAAGAGCCTGGAAAGACAGCGACATATTAGTTTTGGCCTGGGACCACACGTGAAGAGTTTTCTCTCTGCGATTTTGTTGTTGTTGTTACTGCTGCGCTTTGCATCAGTGTTTTCCTTGGTGTTGTGCTACGACCCAGTTGTTGCTCCCTAATGCAGTTTGCTGCTATGAAAGCGAGTGTCCTGGAGAGTGTTAACTGCATCTACCAGGGCTTGGAATAAAAGGAGGTGCTAACTTCGTAAGAGACGGGAATCCCTGCAGTCAGAAAGTCAAGCCAGGGCCAACGCCACGTCCTTCGAACTTGGTCAGCAGGGACACCTGCTGACTTTAGCTAGTACCCACATCAGTTCCTCCACGATCTTACAAGAACGCGTCTACAGTAACCGTTAGTATCTACCATCAGGTCGTTTTTGTAAAGGGCAGCAGCCCTCGATTAGTCCTCGTAAGTCTGCCCATGTTGCAATTTTTCACCGCGATCTCGTCGAGCTCCCGCGCTCGACGTATACACACATGCTCACACCTACACCCGCGAGTGAATATTGTATTTACTCGAGTTTTGAATACATATTTTCGTCTAGCTAAAATATTACTCGCAAGTACTTATTTTTAGTGGGCCCTGCTTCCTCCCTGTGTGTCGTGTACGAAAGCTGTCGTGTAAGGTGACGATGACGACGTTAGCCGTGATCCTTAGTCTTGGCAGTGTCTCGATGGACGAGGCCCGCGTGTATTATCACTATGAGGAGGTATCGCTGAGGGTAACCGGGCAACACAGGCCCGGTCGAGGTCAAAGCTTCCACTTCGTCTGTCCAATTCGCGCGCACCCCCTAACAAAGTTACCTTGATGAGCAAAGGTTAGTAGAGAGATGCTGACTGCAATGCTTCAGCGCGAGTTCACTTTTGGCCACTGTTTCGAATACCCCGTCGCGGTCAAGCGGTTGAACCAGGCGCACACATTTTCTTTTTATTTGAGGAGCGTGGAGGGGATATACCGTGTCTGTGCCTACGGATTTTCGCGGGAATGGGTATGTAGGCACATACTTTGGAGACGCGTAGAAAGGGTATACTTAATATGTGCCTACGGAGAAAGAAGTGGTGCATGGAAATGCCGACTACAGCTATATAGCTATATGACCGCGTATATCATAGCGAAAGCAAGTGTCGAGTGTTTCTCACTGTACTCACTTCTTAAACAAGGTCTTAGAAATTAAGGGGAAGTAGAGAAAAAAACGATTTGACATCTTATATTTATAAAATAAAAAACCTATTCTTTCATTTTACAATTCTCTATAACATATGAAAGTTTAAGAGAGGCTGGCCATATTATTTTTCAAAAATTAAATCATACAAATAAATGCTTACACAGTAGTAAGCTTGGACTTTCAAGGCATTTCTTAATTCTTCTTTTACTTTGGATTTTTTTATAGTATTGTGTATCAAAGAACGTACGTTTAAAAAAATATTGAGCTTAAAATATTTTTTGAGATTGACAGTATGACTATAAGCACCTTGAATATAAATTATTATTTTTACTTATCATAATCGCTATGAACTGTAGGCCAAGCTCTGGAGGGTATCAATGAACGTATGTGACTTTGGACTGTATAACGTCCGAAGTTTAAATAGCTGAAATGGCTAGGGCTTATGCCTCCGATGACATAGCTTAGCAATTTAGGGTTCGATTCCAATTGCCGTCAGATTTTTTTTTTTTTTTGGTTTCTTATTTTAATTTCATCATCAAAGTAATCGGGAAGACACCGGCCACTATTCAAATAGATGACACAAGATATTATAGACACCGAAAAAAAAAAAAAAAAAA
>NW_019381519.1:1634969-1676332 GCF_000648655.2 Copidosoma floridanum
AGGTTATGAATAAAATTTAAACGTTTTCAAACTTCCAAGAAGTTATAAACATCCAGTTTACGAGAAAAAATAGCCAGAGGCCCAAAAACTTTACTTTCGTTTTAATAATATCATTAACAATTATTACCAGCAAATTTCTACAGTAGTTTTTTTTCAATTTTTAAAAATGTGTGCTAAAAATTTCTATGCTGTCAGCACATAGATACCGAAAAATAGTTAATATATTTCACTACTTTTAGAAAAAGCAATAAGTTGAATGATAGAAACATCGACAACTAAGATAAATTCTTGGTAGATCATATAAAATTTTATGTGCGTATTCGTATGCTCGCATGTGTGTGATCTCAGACTTTCCGACCGATGTCAATCATTCAGGACTCAGAAGGACTACTTTCTTATTTTGTTTAAATGGCTTGGGAAAAACAATCGTCGTACCTTTTTAAGGTTGACGTACCTCTTGATGATTTCTTGATTTTTTAAAGCAGATTGTTGAATTATTCAGGTGAAAAAAATATTTTTATACACACTCAGTAAAAAATTCAAACAATTACATTTTTTAAACTCTTCATACGTTTACAGTTTAATTTTTAACAATAAAATAATTTTTTCTTTCAATTCATGCATTCAAGCTTAGTATTTCGTTAAGATTGATACAACAGTTTTATAATTTGTAGTTTTAATTTAGTTTTGATTAAATTTTTAACAAGGTCTTATTTCATACTGTACAAAAAAACCCTATTTTTTTAATTTCGCACATTCCTTAAGAGTTTTTTTTTTTAAAGGATAATTTTACTTTAATGTGATAAATATGATGATTTCATTGACAGGTTTTACTAATCTGAGGTTGTAATTTATATGTACATTTTAGTACTTACTGTAGCTTAAAAAAAAAGAATGCAGTTTGGTTTGTTTTCAAATGTCTTATACGATTGTTTGATTACAAAAAACGTTGGATTGAAATAAATGACTTCAACTCTCAGTTTGCTACCCAAAATAATTCAATATTGTTAAATAATTATCTTACTGTAAAGAAATTACTAAAATATATAACGAAAGCTTTTTAGAGTGTCAGAAAACTGAGTGAATTTTTTGAAGATTTTGCACGGCAAATTTGTTTATTTAAAGTAAGGCCCGCTTTTAATTAATAATTTAGGATGTGGTTAAATTTTTTTTTTAAGTCTTACAATTTTTTGAATCGCTGAAGAATATCGGTGGGTAAGCGCAATAAAGAGTCCTATTAGAGTAGAAGACATGAAAGAGCTTTTTTGAATCAAGAGGAAAAAAAGGATCTCTTTAAGTTAAATTTTTTTCCCTTTAACTTTAAGTTGGCAATAAAAGTATGTATGTACATCTACGTAAATTAATTAAGTATTACTTAACAACACTGTGGTCAATCTCTTGGTAACATAGGTCACTTACTGGCTCCGTTGTTGAATAATTAAAAAAACATTAACTAATAATAGAAAAGCTCAGTACCAAATGCTACGGAGTATTTACAATCTCCTTTATCAATACAAATTATTGCTTTATTTATGTCATTGTGCGCCAGAAAGCACTCTGCGTTACCTTAATTAGTGCTGGTGTTTTCAATTACTACTTTATTAGTTTGATAATGATCAAGTAAGCGCTTTATGTTACCTGGTGATTATAGTTTAATTTTTTAATTAATGATTTAGTATTTTATATTTATAACTACGTATAGACTGCCACATTATAATCGGAGAAAAAAAAATTAGTCAAAAATACTCTTTCCTTATCACAGAGGTTAAAAAAGCTCTATTTTTTTCAAAAATTTGAAAAGGCTCTTTATTTTCTTTCACTCTGAAAAGACTTTTTCTTGTAATCACCAGAAAATCATTTTTAAAAGTACAACTACATTTCTGGCATTTGATGTTAATGGTTAAACTTCCATTACGATCTGAAATATGAAAATAGCTTAATTATCACTATCCTGAAAGGTTACAAGGTTTTTTTTTTTTTTAATAAAAAAATATTGCGCTATTTCGAAAAATCTTTTATTTCTCAAAAATTTTTCAAAAACTTTTAATGACTTCTTAATCAAAATTTCTTATTTTTAATACAATTTTCTATATTAAAAAAAAAAAAAACGTACCTAACCTAATTTTTTTACATAATTGCTTGTTTTAAAAGAGAGAATGTTACCAATAACCTAATTTACAGTACAAAATGTTCGAAAAATTCACACACCTGTCTAACACTTTAAATAGCTACGGCGAAACATTTAACTGCTTCGTTAGCAGTAAAAAAAAATCTTTTAACATCATTAAATTACGTGAAAATGCAAATAAGAAGTTTTGGACACTAATTGCAATATTATGTTTATCATCAAACAATCGTAGAAGTTCTTTTAAAATAAACCAAACTACATTTATTTATTTTGCTGAGATAAGCGTTTTAAGGTATATATAAGTTAAAACGTTAGACTAATTAAATCTGTTAAGAAAAGCGTAATATTTATTTTATGAAAATAAAATTGTTTTATTATTTGACAAAACAAAAAAAAAAGATCTGAAAACCTTACGGAATGAAGAAAAATAAAAATTAAGCATTTCGTGCTGTATGAAATAAGATTATTTTGAGAATTAAATTACAATTACAAATTAGGACATTGTTGTATCAATTTTAATATTCTACAAAGCTTGCATGCATTTATCAAAGCCACTGTAAGTGAAAGCAAACAAAAATTCAAAAGCTTGCATAGTTAAATCTATCAACTATATCTTAAGGTATACCCAATTTTTATAAAAAAATTTGGTAATTCATTGTTAAACAAAACTATATACTACTATATATATAATACTACGATGATTAAACAAAAGAGACTTAACTGCCTTGCATTTTGATGACCAATTCTGTCACATAGAAACAATTATGATATGATTATGATAAGTAAAAATAATAATTTATATTCAAGGTGCTTATAGTCATACTGTCAACCTCAAAAATTATTTTAAGCTTAATATTTTTTAAACGTACGTTCTTTGATACACCATACTATAAAAAAATACAAAGTAAAAGAAGAATTAAGAAATGCCTTGAAAGTCCAAGCTTACTACTGTGTAAGCATTTATTTGTATGATTTAATTTTTGAAAAATAATATGGCCAGCCTCTCTTAAACTTTCATATGTTAGAGAGAATTGTAAAATGAAAGAATAGGTTTTTTATTTTATAAATATAAGATGTCAAATCGTTTTTTTCTCTATTTTCCCTTAATTTCCAAGACCTTGTTTAAGAAGTGAGTAAAGTCACTTGCTTTCGCTATGACATACGCGGTCATATAGCTATATAGCTGTAGTCGGCATTTCCATGCACCACTTCTTTCTCCGTAGGCACATATTAAGTATACCCTTTCTACGCGTCTCCAAAGTATGTGCCTACATACCCATTCCCGCGAAAATCCGTAGGCACACACACGGTATATCCCCTCCACGCTCCTCAAATAAAAAGTGCCCAAAAGTGAGCAATCTCTTTACTGATTTCTGTTGATAAGTGTAATAATCAATCAAACTAACGTGGTATTAGCAATTTTTACAATAATAACTTGTATCAACCGATTTTTTTTGTTAGTGCAGCGCTGTAACAAGACCACGGGCCATCTTGCAGGTAATGTAAGCTTACCCCGCTCATTGCGCATTAGTAGATAATGCAGTGTTTCCTTTGGACATTTTTTGTAAAATATTAGAAATGTGGCATAATAGGTGCCAGTAATTGTGTAGACTTTTGGGTATTTACTGTTGGTCAATGAGCCGCTAACTTGGTAAGGAAGTGTCGTGGAGTAAGGACAGATAAGTTGTTGGGCTCAGAGATAAGAGGGCACAGACATTGAGATTTTAGATAGGCTTTGATTTGTGCTGCTAGTCTTAAAAACTTTTTATACTTGAATTAAGTATTTCCCACAACTTCCTTGCCTGAAATAGTACTTGAAGGAACACATCAAATAATATAGGGAGGCTAGTAGCTCCATGACCTAATGCTTTTCCTATAGTATTTAAATGAGCTACACAACCTAGTATCCTTCCTGAAGTATTCAAATATCTCAGGTACCCGCCTAATCCATGAAGTCTCAATAGTTCATCATGTCACAAGGGACGAAAGTACGGCATTCTTTCCCGGGTGTGTAATTGCCTCATGAGTCGAAAGGAAGGGAAGTAAGTACCAGTAAATCGGTGCCGTACTTTGGGCCCATGTAGCGTATACAATTTTTCACCTTCGTCCGTCGAAATATGAGATTTTTTTTACAAATCAAGGAGGAGAGTGCAACATAACCTCCTAGGTAATACCTACCGCTCGAAAGGCAATTTCCACACAGATTACGCCAAAACACGTTTCTAATAGGCAGAGAATGCGAGCTTTTTTTTAGAGAAATGTTGCGCTTTCCTCCTTGAAATCAGGGAACGTACCTTTACTGGCGGGGGTAGTTTGAAAATAACTTAACGTTGTATATGGCACGACTCTGATTTTATCCATTGGTGGATTTTCGTTAGTTTAGGAGTTTCATCCATAATATCACAAACATGAAATGTAAATTGATCTAATGAATTTTTATGTATAAATCCCCCTTCATAGACTCAGTCCAAGTCTGCAAGTGAGACCGAGCAGACGTGCCTACGATTACAATATAATGGACGTATTCGGAATGACGCAACATTTGGGTATCGCGGGACACACAAGTATTGGTTTTAAATAGGAGTGCGTGACACTGTCGCGTCATTTGGAATGCTCTCATAGTCTCTTGTCATGGTGTAGCAATTTTATGAAATGCCTTGTTGAATCTTCTCAAAGTTTTCTTAATTATTGCAGGCATCCAGGCTCCAGTGAGCATTTGATTTCTGACACTATAACACTATCGCTCTCCTACTGAACCTAAGAGTCCGTTTTTGTCTGTTGCTAATAACTACTTTTACTCGCATGACTAGGCCCGCAATGATGGTGTTTTTGACTTCAACTGATCTTATTTTTTATTTCGGCGGTTTCGCTACCTAGGACTATTTCACCATCTACCTGCTAATTGCTGCTGTTTTATATTACAACTAGACCAATTCATACAATCACAGTTCATTTTCTGAGCCTAAATTATGCTTTCCGGCAAGGCCAATGAATAGTGTTTATAGTGTGGACGAAATATCGTGCCTACCTTCGTACCTTCTACGACTCCGTATTCTTATTAAACAACTGTTATCTTACGCAACTAAATAGCAAAAAGTTTTCGCAAGTCTTAACCTAAAAATTCACCTGAAAATAAACGTTTACTAGAGTCCATCCTAAGCACAGTATCTTTAGAACAAAGTAAAATAAATAATACATACAAAGAACCAACACTTTCTAATATTATAAAATATTTAACTATGCTTGATACCGAAATAGGTGACGCATCTACTACTTTTTCCACTCGTTTTGATACTTTAAACATTCGGTTAAAAGAGTTCCAGACCAAGGTTATAATAAAAATAAATAAAATAAAAACTACTATTACATATATATCGAAACACTTACTTATTCGCAACACCACTGATTTTATAGTATCAGCAGTTCCTAATTTAGTTCAGATAACAAATAAACAAATTGTTGGCTGTTCATTGAATGCTGTTAAACGTAGTGGTCTCAAAAAATTTTTTGCCTCTATTCGTGATTATTTAGGTAAAAAAATTCTGCAACATCCTTGACTCAATATCAAACAACTGAAAATGACCATGGAGTTATTGTAGACATGTGCTTCATAGAAATAGACTTACCACCTGAACTTTACTTTTTATGGCTAGCTGCCGTCAAAATGTCCTGTTTTATGTAATCTCAAAGTCTACTCGTGCAAAACGATTAACTCAGAACTAATACCAATACTCGTATACTCTGGAACTGACCATACCACTCTCCCATTAAGAAATCAAATGGAAGAATGACGCCAAGCGAAAACTAATAATGACACAATAGCTTTAAATGCTGGTGTGTTAAAAATTAAACATATTAATCCAAATAGGCTCAAATTACACTTAAAAAAAATTAAATCACCATGCTCTGATTCTAAACTAGATATTTTAGCTACTACCAAAACTTTTTTAACGTCTCTCGACAAAGATTAAATTATTTACATGCAAGGTTACAATACCTCCCACGATGACGACAGAGAGGGTAAAGGTGGAAGAGGCGTTTGCACATATGTTCGAGATCCTCCTGTCAAGGTCTTAACGAGCTTAGACTCAATATTCGACATTACCCCTAAATACATCATAATAGAAGTTTCTCTTAAGACACACAAACTCTTTTTTGCTACAGTATACAAACGACTAAATGGCACCTTTATTTTTCTTAACGAATGAAAATAATCTTCCCTTGGTTATTAAATACTGCAAGCACATAACTTATGCAGACGATATGCAGCTACACTACTCCTGTAACCCTCAGGACATAAAATTGGAAATCGAACGGGTTAACAAGGGCTCAGGTGCATTGGTAGACTGTGTAGACGATAATAAGCTAACATCCAACTACCTGAAAACTAAACTAACCTTCCTTGGGAGCTCACAATCTTTAGCTCAACTTGCAATGGTATGCATTCTTCCTGTAACCGTTGGTGGAGTCAAATTGCAGAGCGTATTGGTGTGGAAAAAACCTTAGACTTTAATTAATGCTAACGATTAATTTGAAATGCCATGCTTAACATATTTCTAGTAATATCTTACGGTTGCTTGACAGTATAAAACATTGCAAACCTGCGCTCTCTTACTCACTGATAACAATTTATTGAAAGCTTAAAACCCCCTCTATTCGACAACATATTTGCAGCTTATCGTAGCATAAACAAAAGCTCTGGCATTTTATTTCATCATGTCTTTGATGCTTGTGTTCGTTAATGTTTTTTTTTTTACAAGTATATTGCATACACTACATTCAAAAAATTTGTTATGATATTTTTTGTATGAATTCTTTTACTTTTCCGTAGTTTTAAAAACATATGGGCAATATTTACACTGAAGCAAGTTTATTGACCTAAAATTACTAAATACATAGCTAAAACTTTGGATTTTTTTCGCTTAATATTTTACATAAGAAAACATTCTTATTGATGAATCTCATTACTGAGAGCGCCCCTGTATTGTTACTGAAACTATCTTTGGTACAAATGTTTAGAACATACTTGTTTATTATCCATTCTTTTTATCCATTCTATGCCGACAAGAAAACAGTAATACATACTTAACATATTTTCATACATAGAAACAGATAGTTTCTACCTTTTCGTAATAAATAGATTTACCAGCTAGGTCTATGGCTTAACTATTCTATAAAAATATTCGTTGTTTTGATTTAGTATAAAAATATCATGTCATGCTTTTATACATTTTCAATAATGCAATTCAATCAATAAACGTATTGAGAATTTAAGAGAAAAAAGAACAAGCGCGGTATAGCAGTACCTCAAGAATGGTGTAGACATGAGTTAACGAATTATATAAACCAAATAATTATGAAGGGAGTGGTGAAAAATGTCTGAAGAGAGCTAAGACAAATATTAAAGCATCGCTCAGACTATGCTATTCATGAATTGTTATCCTTTACATAGCTTTGAGGTAGAAGGCAAAAGGTTTTACTCTAAACCTAATACTCTATCTTAGATAAAGGACTGTGTGATTTAATATAACAATTTTATTTTTAGTCCTTCATTATGAGTTACTTCATTTATATGAATATTTTTATGAAAAGAAATGGAACTTTCGAAACACAACTTTGATTAAAAAGTTTTGTTGAAATTTATGAGATTTTTGTTACGATTCCAAATAAAAATTAAAATTTTACTCACAGTTTTGGAAATGATTCAAGTAATTGGAATTTTACACTTTTGTGGTAATAATGATAGTGGGCATTATGACTTATTGCAATATAACAATGTTAGAATTAAGAAAAAACATAGGAAATTATAAACCAAAACTATTCCTTTAAAAAAAGAAAGTTGCAAGGTAATACAAACATTAAAATTTTTATTAGAAAACAAGAAATTTGTAGCATCACTAATAGTAGAATGAAATAAAAAAATAATATTTTGGGGGAAAAAAATGTGTCAACAAACGGAACAGATACAAATAAAAATGTTATCCACAAGAAACAAAAAATTATAAAAAGCTAATATGCCGAACGTTTTTTTACAGAAGTGAAGTCATCAAAAATATAATATAAATTACTGTAAAAAGGATTATCGGAATTGTTTATGAGAAATTTAGGTGTCATGTGACAAACTTGACCTTGAATTTTTGAATTACAAATAGCTTTCATTATTTACTCGCGACATTGGCACTCAATAATGCAATGGGAAAAAGTTATTATAAAATCAAATAAAATATCTAAAATTATCATCGTTTTAAAAGTTGCTTTTATTCATTATCATACGGACTTAAAGTAAGTAACATCTTCTACATTAACAACAATTGAATTCTAGTCATTCAGGATTCTTTGCATAAATTTTGCACAAAAAAATTCGCTACGCTCATATTTTAGAATACTATTGTTTTAGTTTAGTAACAAAAACTTAGTTGAATCATGAAAGACTTGAAAATAATTTAACAATAGGTTGACTCAACATCATATATCCTATAAATTAGGAGAGTTTTTTTTAAAACTAATTTTCAATCGTATTAATGGAGCAGAATTTTTTGAAATCTCAAGAAGCATTAACGAAATACTTATAGTACATTTAATGATGCTGATATTGCGTCGGGTTTAGTGGAACACGATTTCCAAATTTATAGTATTTTTGAAGAAGCATGTAGCTAATTAAGAAATTTTTTTGCGTGATATCTAATGTCTAAAGATATTTGAGGCAAAAGAGGCAAAAATTTACAGAAAAAACTGAAGTATTGTTTATTCAAGACTTTAAAGAAGAAAATAAAGATTATGCTTTATTACAGTTAAATTTAATTTTTAAATTTAAAGAAAACTTTTTAAAAAATTCAAGAAAGCTTTCGATTGACAAATCATTTTAAAAATTATTAATAGATCTTGCGGAAGAAAAAAAAATAAACCATTGCAAGTGTTAAATACATGGAAAAGAACTGATGTTTGTTCCGATATTTTTGGTACAGATACTAACTTTTTAATAAATAACGGTATCCTTACTTCTCATAAGAAATATGCTTATTTTTTATTAATAAAATTTTTTGTTATGTAAAAGGAGACATGAGAACATAATATAGTATAGATTATACTACCTATAAAGGTGATGATAAACTTAATTTTAAAATTGGAACAATTATGTTGATATAAAATAGTGCAATTAATTAACTTATTAAGAATTAAAGATAAAGTAAACCAGTGCACTTTAGCACTACCTCAAGGGTGGTGTAGAAACGTGTTAAAAAATTATATAGATAAAATGATTTCTAAAAGAGTAATGGAAAGTGGCTCAAGAGGGCTAGAACAAATATTGAAGCTTAGCTCGGATTGTTAACAAATTGTAAGGAGGCTAAGGTGGGTTTCTTAAAATGTGTAAGGAAAGCTGAGTGGGGAGGGTGCAAAAACTAAAAATAATATGATAACCCACACAATTTTATCTCATTTAGAGATGCAGTTGATGGGTGGCTGGAGGAAGATCTTTCAAATAGCAAGGAAAGCTTATTGGGTTATTTAGTTAAAGAGTGATGTAACAGTGGAAGGTGGTGGAGGGGGGGGGGCTAAACGCAAATTCATCCAAATAAAAATAAGATAAAAACCAATAAAATCTTACCTTTTTTGGAGAATGGCTGCGGAAGTGAAAGGGTGGTTATGCAAAATGACCCTCAAAAATTACTATATAATACAGGAAGTTGTATACCTTGTAGGTGTGCAAAAAGAATGCAACAATCTTTTATTTTTGAACCTTATGTATGCAAGAAATTATTGACCTACTTTTGCACTTCTTCAAATCTTAAAAAAGGTACACCTTGAAGCGCTTTATTTATGGATCTGAAAAAATAATAATCAGTTGGTGCAAGGTCTGAAGAGTATGCTGGCTGCCGCAAAACCTCCCAGCCAAGATACATTTATGTTTGATGGACAGGTTTCACGATGTGTAGTCTAGCGTTATCAATATTTTCCTGGACGTAGTCTGTGACCAGTAAATCGACGTTTTTTGTGCAAAATTTTACTTTAATGGTTTAGTTGTTGACAATAACGTTCCATTTGCTTCGGTTGTAGTAGCTAAAATATAAAATTCTCTTTAAATCCCATCAAACACGAAGCATAACTTTATCTGTAGACATTTTGCGTTTTGGAATTGACGTGGAGGGTTGTCCAAGATCAACATATGATTTTTTCTGCTTTGAGTTATCAAAATAAATTCATTTTTGATCTCCTGTTATAATTTCTTACAAAAACGACTTCTTATGATGTTTAACAAGGAGAGAATGACAAGTATCGATTCTTTCATTTTTTTCACTTAACTGGTGTGGAACCCCTTTTCCTTCCTTTGCTAATTTTTTCATTGCTTTCAAATGTTTGGAAATTTTTGTTCGGTCAACTCCAAGCACTTCTGCCAATTTTTGTTGAGTTTGACATGGATTTTCGTTGATTAAAGCTTACAAATCATTGCCTTCACATTTTTCTGGATGACGTTTACGTTCATAGTCATCCAAACTCAAATCACTACTCTTTAAATGTTTGTACCATCTGATAAATGCTGGATATGTTTGCAAATCAGCACCAAAAACTTTATTATTTAATTTAAGGGCAGCTCTCAGCATGAACGTTTCCTACTTAGCAACATTGTTAACCTTATTCTTTTGTAAGTTGTAAGAAATGATAAAAATTCTTACAGCGTATTCTTATAACTTAAGACTCTTTTTTTGAAGCTTAGTTTTTAAGAATGTGCTTCATATATTAGTGAGATATGGCATATATGTGTATAGCTCTTATACAAAATTTTTACAGCCTTTTTCAGCTTTGGGTCAGAATTTATTGCCTATTGATGATACAGAATTCTATCTGCTATACTAATATCTTGCAAGGCGCTGTTTTTTTAATTGTGTTGCCTTAAAATAGTGGGTCATGTATTTGTTGACACGGAGGATCGGAGCAGGTTTCAGGTAAAAAAAAGGCTCGGTGTGAAATGTGTAGAATGTAAATTATACACATCCATTTATTCATGTACCAATTAAAAACTGAAATTCAATCGTAGGAGTACATTTCAAAGGCTTGCATGTCCGATAGTAACATTTTTTAATCAGAATAGTCTTACATTTAATTTCAACTTATTTGGGAATCCCTCATGTATTTATAATCTGAGTAATAAAGACGCAAGTTTTACGTTACGAGTGAGACCGATAATCTCAAAATAATAATACTATCTAACTTCCCTGAATCACCTTGATCACATCAATCATCATCGTCTCAGAGACTTGGATGCTCACGCAGTGAGTAAACAATCGAAGCGCTCATATATACCTCCCTATATTGTATAGTTATTTGTGTGGGGCATTCTACATATCCCCCCCACAGATCTCCCCCAGCCCCCCCCCCCACATATAAGCTAAAGTTCGACCGTTTTTACCGTCAATTTGGCATTTTTTAACTTTTTCCTTAGACCTCCCACAGTCACTTTACAGCCCCCTACACCATTGTTTTGTCCCCTCACGGCCCTCCCACACTAATTTTCTTATAACCCTACAATTTCTCTACTAAGTACAAACCATCCCTATTTCCAATATATTTAATTATACATAGTTTGCCAATGCAGACTTTTCATCTATTTTTCCACACTGCCATGGAGACAAACAGACGGACTTTAAACATATTGATGAAATTTAGAATTCAAGTTTAATCCTGTATTAATATTAATAAATAATACATCGTAATAAAATTACCATCAAATTGTTTCAATTCATTAATAAGTATAAAGTTCTCGGTGCATTAAACTTTTTTTGTGTTACTATTATTTTAAAACAATGTAACATGCATTATTTTTTATATGTACATATATGACATGATACAATTACACATACAAATAAAAATTTTACATTGTTATTAAATAATAATAACCGTGGAAGTATCGCCTTATTTAAAGAGGTTAAGTAAATAACCTATTAAATTTAGCTATATCACAACCATGAAGAGACAGAACTCCCCGTACCCAATTTTAAATTAGGAAGATAATTGACAATATTTATAAATATTATTAATTCATACCTTTATTGTATATATTGATAATTTATATGTATATTTATATATGTTATTTATAATCCTAATTTTAAAAATCCATCTGTCTCTTATCTATTTCTTCGACGTATACGTGTTATAAAAAAATTATTGTAGTATTCTAATTTTATAAATCAACAAATAAAAATTTTATTACAACTGCAATTAAAATTATTAATGACAATAAAATTAACCAAATGTTTTAAAAACGTATAATAATTTTTTAATAACATATATACTGAGCTATTATATTACAATAAATTTTTTTTTTTAATTAGAGATTCTTTATTCTAAAAAATTCAAGATTAAATTTTTTTAACAAAAAAGTATCATCATAAAAGAAGAATACATCATGTCATCCATTATTGTTAAACGATGAAACATTTAAAAATATAATAACTTCTCAATTATTGTCATAAGTTTTGTCGACTTATTTATAAGAATTATTAAGTAATCTCTATTAATTAAGTAAAAATTTATTTCCAAACAATATTTTCTACTTCAGTATTTTTTTCTCTTTCTACTTAAATAAATAAATTATTTTTATTTTTGCATCTTGATAAAGCCACATATAATTGACCATGAGAAAATAAGGGTTTTTTTAAATACAAACCTGCTTTATCGAAACTTTGACCTTGAGATTTGTTTGTTGTCATAGCAAATGCCACAACGATTGGAAATTGCTTACTGACGATGCTATTTCTTTTAGAATCTAGTTATAATAAACGATAGGATTAGGGATCTCAAGTGCTAACCCCAAGAAGTTTTATAAAGTTGTCTTATATTAGCCAAGGTTGATTACTATTACTCCAGATATATTGCATAAGTGAAGATGCTGATAGCAGAGCAAGCACGAAGTTTAGTTTTGTTAAGAACGTTTAGATTGCTAAAAAACAAAAGGGCTTTTAGACAGATGGTGCCCACACATTTGTTTTGGGCGCTTAAATATGTTTACGCCAAGTTAGCCACTTATCTTAGATAACATCCGAGTATTTTGTTAAGTCACTCTATTTTGTGACGCAAGAATTTACCATAATTGGGAGTAAAGTCTTGTGCCTTTTAAAGAGTAGTATCGCTTAAGCTTTAGAGTCATTGATAAACAGACGCCAGTAACTGAACCAGCTAGTGAGTTCAATAAGTTTTTGATTTAAAAAATTGGTGTGGTGTGCGATTGTTTTAAGGCAACATCATTGTTATAGAGAGACGTAATGGAGCAATTATTTTGGGATATGTCGTAACGATGAATATTAAAAAAAGTTTAATAAAGCTTGGTAAGTTGGGATATGCCAATCATAAGATAGCGCCAGTTTGTAAGCGATTTGACAATTTTTAATTAAAAATTTCTGTTTGAAAGGTATGATTGAACAAAATTAATCAAGTAGTTGGAAAATCTAAGCTGAATAAGTTTGAAAATAAGACTGTCAAATCAGATGCAATAAAAATCCTGACGGATATCAAGAAGGATCATAGCTGTGTGATATCGCTTATTGAGTTTGTCAGCAAGACATTTGGAGACTCTATGAAGCTGGTGGTCTGTTCTATGGTTTTAGTGCAAACTAAATTATGTATCAAAAATTATTTTTCTTTATTGTATACGTTTTTAAAATCTAGGCATGATAATTATTTTATACCGGTGCCTTTACCGATATTTGAAGGAAGACTAATTAATCTAAGACGTTCGGAAAAGACTTAACTTGCTAGAGGGTAAAGATGATGATAATAGCCTCCTTTCAGGCTTAAGGAAAGTGGTTTATGCGATTTTAACGATGACGTATGATAACTCATTATGGTAAACAGGGCAGAAAGAATTGTTAGTTACGGTATTTGTACTATGAGAGTCCTTAGATCTTGTTTTTGTTTGAAATAAGGTTTTATAAATTTTGTGGAAGTTTTAGAAGTAATGGTTTTTTGCGTGGTAATGGTAGTTACATTCTTGACAGCTGTACTTACGTCTTCCAATAAAGCCTTGGCTGAATCAAGATCAAATATAGCTAGTGTATTGGTTACAAAAGCTGTTTTTAGAACGGTTATGATGATATCTATTTCTTAAGAGAGATGTCGCTCTCGATAGTGGTTGAAAATAATTCTTTGCGGTTTGTCTTGCTTCGGCTGGGGCCCTAGAGAAGTCGTGATAAGTGGCCTAGTGCTCACCTGTAAAATTTATGTACTTGGTCTTAACATCTTGTTTAACTCTGAAATTTCAGGTAGACGTAGTGTTCATTTGCACAGAAGACACGTGTCTAAGCATTGTTGCAGTAATTTGCAGTGTGATACTATTTTAGACAGTGCTTGCACTGCAAAACTAGCTTAGATTTTCAATTGGCTGTGTTTTTAATCCGGAGACCACCTAGAGATTGCAGATTGAAAATAGATTTCCCTTGGAGTGATTAAATCTAAATGAACGACAATTTTATGCCAGGTTCTTTCACCTTTTTTTTTTTTTTCATGTTCAGCAAGAATCTCACTCTATGTGTGAGTTTCGCTCACTTCATGGATAACTAAAATAAGCTCACACTTTTTTTTAGTTGGTACATCAAAATATTGATTTTAGATTTTAATTTTTTCATTTGTCGAGTTCAGCCAGAATGGTAGAAACTCGTCCACCGCATCAGAAAAAATGTTGACATCATCGAAGGTGTTGAAGCCTGGACGTATAGGGGATAAATTGAAAGACCTAGTCAAAAGTTGCATCCACTTTTTTGATTAAGAGACGTTGGTCATATGGTAAGTTGTTTAAAACACAGCAGTGGTTTCAGGAATCTGGGAGAAATTATTAAACTTCTTCCGATAACGTTAGCTAGGAATAATTTGGCTTCAGAGAGTTGAGCTTCTAGTAAAGCTATTTTGTCTTAAAGATCCAAGGTGAGAGTTGAAGACACCCTAGTAGCAGGGAGGCACCCCTGGACTTAAAAAGCCTTGACTGCATTTTTGGGGTGCAGGAAGAAGCTCACTTTGATATTATGGTAAATTAACAAATGCTAGTTTACAAACTTACAACACTTGACAACAGTCAGGTAGCCTTGAATAACGCTGATAAGTACACGATCGTAATAGAGAGGTGATGAACTTGATACGACAGCTTAAGCTACACTCTGCTACTATCACAACATCATACGGATGTAAAATAAATGGTGCACTCAAAAAATAAGATTCTATGTGGTGGAAAAGTTCTTAGTTAACAGACTTAATGTCGGAGTTTGACTGGACATATAACGTATTAGTCTCTCCCCACTCCCCATAGTACGCAATATTGCACAGATTGTACTGACTGTAAAATTAGCTATTAAGTCCATTGTTCAAAAACAAAAAATACGATTCAATCTTATGTTTTCCAGTTGATAAAAAATTTTTCATTTTCTAACAGAATTTCCCTGAAAATACGGAAAAAATAGTTTTGTCCAAATCAGAAGTGGACTTCATTTATATAATTAAAAATTTATGATTAGTTGCCAATTTTTTAGTTAGTTTTTTGCTTTTATCTCCATGTCTATTTCTCGTAGAATAATTTTATGACCGTCAATCTGTCTGTAATCAAGTTTCCTACAAAACAGACATTTAAAAAAATTCATTATTTATTGTTATAATACACTAATGGTAACGAGAGGTAAAAAAAATTTTTTATACCAAAAAAATTAGAATCAGCGCAGAAAAAGAAATACCATGTCAATTTGAAAATAACCATGAAAAAACAGATACAACGTTGTATAATAAGAAACTATGTAAAAAATTATGGATTAGTTACTCGTTTTTTATTAATTAATTTTTTAAAGCGATACTTAAAGTATTACAAACCTAATTGTTGGTTCACAAGAATAATTGTGCTGTTGTGTTGACACAGTTACAATTCATGTTTTTATTCTTTTCTGATTTTGTAGGACATGTGCAAACACTAAACAAAATTTACTACTGCACTAGAATCTAATATATACTCAAATCACTAGTTCATTTGGTCGATTCACTCTCAATAATTTATTGTTGTTTTTCAATGTTTCTGTAAGTTATCGTTATTTATTTTATACATGATGAAAATATTTTATTATGAACTTTTTAGTTTATCAACTTCATATTCTATCTTATACGTTATGCTGGTACGTAGCCAACGTCTACAAAAACACATATGGAACTTTGTTCTTACTAAGGGTCCGTAGACCCCTCGCGGCTCTTTTTGTATTTTTTATTTTTGTTATTTTTTTTTTTAAAGAAAATTGTTTTCCAACGATTTAACTTTGATCATTCAAGTCCCTCGAATGATTTAAACAATTTGTTAAATTATCTTACGGCTTACAATCTCATTAAACTCCTAAAATCTATAAAAACTTGATTTTCAAGCATAAGAAGCGTAGCAAAATTATAAGCGGTACAATGCATTAATAACTTATTTAAACCATCCAAGAGTCTCCGAACCTTGGAGTATTATCACTATGGAACAATTTTCTGTAAAACAAAAAAAAAAAAAAATGAAATGGACCACTGTTTGTCGCTTTAAAAAAAACTATTATATTTTTTATTCTTGTGTCGCCACCACCTCTTATGTGATAAGTATATTTACAAAGTGTCTTCTTCAATTCCATAATAAATCCAGAATCGCTACTATAAACGGGAGAAGAGAAGACTCCTTAACAATATTAAAAAATGACTCTAAAGTTTGCAACGTTGTTTGCAACGAAAATAAAATAAAATTTTTTTGTTTTTTTTTTTTAATTAAAATGCTTTGCATGCTTCAACAAGTAATAAGAGAGACTTTTAGCAATTTTCAGGTCATAAAAATAAACCCTTCACGAGATATAAGAGTTAAAGATTGATTCGAGTGTATAGGCGTAAAAAGTGCGTTTGGGCCTTTAAAACTATTAAAGTGAAAATCATATAGTGTATATAAATCAAGGTAAGTCTTTGTCTACGCTATAACAAATAAAAACCATCAAAAAAGAGTTCCTCTTTATAATACCGTCATGATATAGAAATGACCCACATAACCCAATAACCCAACAAAGTTAAAATAAACTGTGTACGCATGTACAACTGACTTAAAGAATAAAAAATCATCTGTACAAAAAAATACTCTAACTACTAGTTTAATAAAACGAATAATGATGTATATTTCCCGTCCTCAGAGACTTAATGTATTTAATATTTCATTATGAAAATATCTGTAAAACACCAAAAATTTAAGACATTCCAATTAAAATGGCTGTACGATACTGGAGATGGCAGGAAGATCAGAAAAATAAAAATAAAAACATACAACACTTAAAGCACTTTTCGTCTTCGAAAACTTGTTATTTATTAAGTTTATCAATAAAAAAGACCAGAAAATACCTACATTCCAAAGGAATCTGACATGACGAAGTGAACGCCACTCCAAATACTTAAACTTACAGTAATATATTAAGCCACGTATAAAATAATAAGTTCCAATAATTTTCTTCTTCCGGAATTATTAATTTCGAGTGTTATATCGCAAAAATAACCAAAAAGTACAAAAATGTAGGTAAAATTCATTATCACAGGCTGTACGCCACTGATAATGCATGGAAATTGATAAATATAACTTGAAACGTACATAAGTTATAAGTTCCAACAATTTTCGTCTTCTGAGATTAATAATTTATAGTATTATATCGCAAAAATGACCGAATAATACAGAAATTTAAGAAAAATTCATTATCACAGGCTGTGCGCCTCTGATAATACATGTGAATTTATTGATATTACTTGTTACGTATAGAAATAACAATTTCTAATAATTTTCGTCTTCCGGAATCATTAAGTTCAAGTGTTATGTCCCAAAAATACGAAATTATTAAATATCACTTAGTACTCATGAAAGTTATAAGTTTTAATAAATTTCGACATCCGTATATAATATTTTTTGGTATTATATCGCAAAAGTGACCGAAAAATACAAAAATTTAGAGAAAATTCATAATCACACGCTGTACGCCACTGAAAATGCATGGCAGTTTATGGATATTATTTGTCACATATAAAAGTGATGACTTCACATTATTTTCGTCTTCCGAATTCATTGAGTTAAAGTGTTATGTCGCAAAATTATCGAAAAATATGAAAATTTAGGGAGAATTTATTATCACAGGCTGTACGCCACTGATAATACATAAAAATTAATGTATATTACCTGCTTTATATAAGAGTAATAAGTTCTTATGTATTTTGCCTTCGGGAAATATTAAGTACAAGTGTTATGTCGCAAAAATGACAGAAAAATACAGAAATTTAGGGAGAATTCATTATCACAAGCTGTACGACAGTGATAAAACATGAAAATTCATGGATATCATCTGCTAGATGTAGAAGTTATAAGTTCTAATATATTTCGCCTTTCGAAAATATTAAGTTCAAGTGTTATCTCGCAAAAATGAGCGAAAAATACGGAAATTTAGGAAAAATTCATTATCACAGCCTGTACGCCACTGATAACACATGGAAATATACTAATTTAAGTCGTAACATATAAATGTAATAAGTTCTATGGATTTTTGTCTTTCGGAATCACTAATTTTAAGTATCATATCGCAAAAATGACCAAAAAATACGGAAATTTAGAAAAATTTCACTATTACAGACTGAACGCCACTGAAAATGCATAAAAATTGATAAATATTTTTCAGTTAGAATAAGGTTAATAGGTTTTACCAATTTTTGTTTTCCGGAATTATTAATTACAAGTGTTAAATCGCAAGAATGACCGAAAAAGACGGAAATTTCGGAAAAAATCATTATTATAGGCTGTGCGGCACTGACAATGCATAGAAATTATTTAATGTAACTTTTAACATCTAAAAGTGATAAGCTCTAATGAATTCCGTCTTACGTTATTGTTACGTTGAAGTGGTTTGTACCGAAAAGAACCTAAAAATACGGAAATTCGGGAAGAATTTATTACCACAGGCTGTACACCACTAATACTGCATTGAAATTGAATATTATTACTTAGGCTTTGTAAAAATTATGAGTTCTAGCAATTTTTGTCTTCCGGAATTGGTAATTTTAAGTATCATATCGCAAAAATGACCGAAAAATACGGAAGTTTCGAAATATTTAATTATCACAGGCTGTACGCCACACAGTGGGGTAATTTTTTTTTTTTTCTTTCAAAATTAAATATCTGAAGAACGGATTAAGATAAAATAATAATTTTTGTTGAAGCATACTTGTAAGTTGAAGTGGAATACGAAAAAAACCTTTATAAGAATTTTTTTTTTCTAACCTTCAAATTTTACAAAAAAACACGGTTTTTTTCAGAAAAACGTATAAAACTGTTTTAAATTTAATCAACTTCTCACTTCAGTCTGCATAAAGCTGTTTGATATAAGACCATAGGATGTAAGTGGCTATATTATCTAAATATGACTACCTTTAAATGTTCAACATAACCTCAAAACAGNAAAAAATCGTGTTTTTTAAAAAATTTGGAGGTTAGAAAAAAAAAATTCTTCTATAAATGTTTTTCTCGTATTCCACAACAACTTACAAGTATACTCCAACAAAAATTATCATTCTATTATGATCCGTTCTTCAGATATTTGATTTTGAAAAAAAAAAAAAAAAATACATTGCTCTTTGCTGTTTTGAGGTTATGTTGAACATTTAAAGGTAGTCATATTTAGATAATATAGTTATTTACTAATTATTTAATTAAATAACTTTTTTTTCAAGTTCATAAAATACTAATATCATATAATGTTACGTTTATTTAATACTTTAATGAAACGTGTATATAAAAATATAAGTTAAAAAAAGTTTTAAACCATATATCTAAACTGACACCACGCTAATAGCGTTTATTTTAATTTTAAACCCATATCATTATACTTGTATACATAGTTACATCAGTTGAGAAAGACTGTAACTTCGTAAGAATTTAAGCAATTGAGGACGAAAGTTATTGTAAATTAATCAACCGAGTAATGTTAAAACTCACCAATTAATTAAGGTATGTATGTCTTACTGAAATAGTTGTTTATTGCATTTATAATGTATTTTAAAATCTACTATGAAACTCTACTAAAACTTTCATCAATTTGATTATGTAGTATCACTTTTATAAAGGTTTATAATCAACTGTTATAATTAACTTTCATTTAATTCATTTAATTGGTAATCGGACTAACGCACACTGAAAAGTTTTATTTTCATTTTAAAATAACGTTAACTTTTGGGATTTCTTATATTTTTACGTGTTTGTATTTTGATAGATTTTTCAAGTTGTTCTCAAATGCTAAATAGTAATAAACATAAGAAAAGACTACAAGGCCATCCAAAAAAGGTAGCGAGAGGTATTCATAATTCTGGGAGAAAAAGTATTGATGTTGATAAAGCGTCCTATAGTACGAAATATCGTCGTGCTTTAGAGATTTTAAATGATGCAAGTAATGATGCAGAAGTAATAGAAATTGCTGCTCGATGGGCAAATAAGAAGAATCTCAACAAGAGAGATAATCCAAGTGAAATGAAAACTGACGATCAGTCCGAAATACGTCACACAAAAGAATTAGCCTTAGCTTTCTATTTGGATGGAGACTATTCCAAAGATTCTTATAGTTAACTCGTTTCCGACAGTCACGCACAAAATTGTCGTATATATCCTAACTACAAGGAGATTTTAACCGAAAAAATGGATTGTAAGCCTATGAATTACATAACATTCGAAACTAACGTAAAAGTCTGTCTTCAGGATCTTCTCAGTTAAACAGCTGAGCGAAGTTGAACACTCGTGCGAAGCCATAGTATTGAATTGGGAAGATATGCACCTTGTCGACTTAGGTATTATTTTCATTTTCAATATGCATCAAAAATACATTCGTTTAGCTCAGTCGTACCCTACGCGGGTATACAGAGACAAATATTGTTATTAGGTGTGTAGGGACATTTTTTTGTTGCGTAATAAGTCCTAATGCTAAAGAGGTCTTTGTAGCTATTGGGCACTTTAAAAGGAAACTTAACCTTATTTTATGTAATGTTGTGTGTATGATCTGAAGTATTTGGGTTCTAAGCCGAATTATTTGTTTCATGTAATTATTTAAACGAAATAACTAAAAATTATAAATCTAGTGAGAATTTTATAAATGTTTTAATAGAAGTTGGACAGATTTATTTTTGTTTTGGAAAACCTACAGTTCTTCTGTTTTATATTCATGAAATGTGAAATACTGCCTTTTAAAAAAAATTCAATCGCTTGTTAAACAATTGTAATACAATTTCTTTCCATCCTGTAATTGCCTAATATTTTTCTTAAATTTTTCACTTTTGAGAGACATTACCATATATCTGATAAACATATAACATATCAATCAAGTTAGAGTCATAAATTGATTAAGTGAAGCTTACACATAGATCAAAGACCCCCCTTTAGCGTCAGGGCTACATTACAGTAGGCTAAGTATTAAATTTCTTTAACATTTCAATTTAAGTTAGTTTATAAACGTCCCCGTATTCTATGAACAGGTGAGGATGCTCTCGGTGATGTATTGATTTTATTTTAAATTCACTTTTTTTTTTTCTTGGTTACGACAGTCAGTGCTATTATTTTTAAAAATTTTTATGTGTGATCCTGAAGTCATGAAACTGTAATGACGTACGTTAATTATTATCAATTTTTAAAAACACATTTATGGACTAACTTGAAATATTTATATTTGTTATGAGCTACATGATGGAATAAGTTCCAGCCATTTCCGAAATGTAAATTTAAAGAGTTTTTCAGACATTATTATAATTTGGATGGTAATTGAAAATTTTTTTTACAACAGAATTATTAGTAACTATTGGTTTTGATAGTTCCTCCGGGCACGTTAATCCACAGCAACATTATGAGAACAAACACAATATTAGCTATGATCCACATCAATCGTTATTTGTTTCTCATTGTACAGTTATAAAGTTGGAAAGTTCAGTTGACAGCAGAGAATATTGGATTAATCCAACTCCTGCAAGCATACGCTTTTGTAGACCTATAAGAATATCGTTTAAGAAAGAAGATTCTACGTCTATCAATCTGATTAAGAGCCTTCGGTATCAGATACAAAATCTTACAAAACACAAATTCAGAATGTCTAATGATAAGATGGTTAATGTGAAATTCAATGTTAAACAGACAACGTTTGACGGAAAAGCCCTTAATTTTATAGTTAATAAAAACTCTAGTCAACGTTGTCCAATGTGCTATATGACAACTCGCGAATTTAGTAACATGAAGAATAATTTCACTCCAAAGGAGGAAAACCTTTTGTATGGAATGGGTTTGCTTCACTGTGAAATAAAATGTTTTGAATATTGCACAAAACTTGCTCACAGAATTCTAGTTAAACAATGGGATGTTAAACAGCTAATGTTAAAGGTATTTGATGTGAATTGCTACATAGTCTAAGGTAGTAGTGGGGCAATTTATATGCTCTCTAAATTGAATCAATCAAATTTTACTGATTCACCAATGAACATAGTCACTGGTGATTAAGTAAAACTACTGACAAGACTTTAATTGAAAATTGATGCCTGATCAGTAAGATAAATTCAAAAATTCAAAAACCAGTTATCATTTTTGTAAGCTATAAAACTGAATAACGAAAAAACTGAAGCTCAAGAATCTTGTAACCCAATAGACTAAGATACAATACCCCTTAACACGGCAAGTTTGTAGTCGTTTTTGTAATTAACAAATCTAGCGAAATATCAATTCAAAATTTTTTTAACCCTACTTCTACCTTAAAATTTAAACACAATTAGGCATGTAGTAATAAAAGTAATATAATTTATTTTAAATGTTAAAAATAGAAGCTGTTGAAAAGCAAAAGAAGAAAGTGCAAAAAAGAAGCTTTGCATATACGAACTGATCAAATAATCCAAGGCCACGGAACAACGAAAACAGGTAATGTAGCTCGTACGTGTTTTGAAGATCCAAGAATTTTTGCTGAAGCTATAGGGATAGATAGTACCTTCGTCTGCAATATCGTTACCATAATTACTGCTTTTAAATGCAAGAAACCTTTAGATCTTGATAAATTAGAAGAGTTTTGCTTGAAAACGTATAAATTAAACTACAAATTGTATCAATGGTCAAGACTAAGCCCTTCGGTACACAAATTACTTATGCATGGGTGCGCAATAGCGAGAAAATTCCCAATGCCTATGGTCTACTTCTCAGAAGATGCATGTGAATCGTGGCACAAATATTATATATATAGGTAGTGTATTACTAAAGTATCCAAACTTTAAGCTGTAATATTATGCAGATGATAATTATTATGAGATTTAATATCAAAATTTTATTTTGGATACTTTTTCTCAAATCTTGCCAGACAAGACAACAGAAGTCATCGTATCAAAGACATGTTTAATAGGGCCATGTATCTATCCGATCCTCTTATCTCAATGATAAATATTGACCAAAGGAGAAATGAATGCAATGTGAAACCTCTTTCAAAAGAGGTCGGAAAATTTGTAGTGTAATAAAACTAAACCCTTTATATGTTATTGTTATGGTTGATCCAAATTCACGTTTTTAACTTTTATTGGTGGGAAAGATATTGGATTTTTTATCAAAATACATCGCTCTTTGCTGTTTGAAGGTTATGTTGAATATTGAAAGGTAGTCATATTTAGATAATATAGCCACTTACATCCCATGGTCTCATATCAAACAGCTTTATGCAGACTGAAGTAAGAAGTTGGTTAAATTTGAAACAGTTTTATACATTTTTCTGAAAAAAATCGTGTTTTTTAAAAAATTTGGAGGTTAGAAAAAAAAAATTCTTCTATAAATGTTTTTCTCGTATTCCACAACAACTTACAAGTATACTTTAACAAAAATTATCATTCTATTATGATCCGTTCTTCAGATATTTGATTTAAAAAAAAAAAAAAAAAAATACCCCACTGTGCGCCACTGTTAATGCCTAAAATATTAATTAATATTCATATGTACCAATAATTAAAATAATTTTCAACAATTTTGGTTTTCTGGAATTATTATTTACAAGTGTTCAATAGCAAAAAGGGCTGATAAATACGGAAATTTAGGGAAAATTCACTATCATAGGCTGTTCGCCACTGATAATACATGGAAATTTATTGAAACTCTTGTTACATATAGAAGTGATGAGTTTAATTAAATTTTGCTCTCCGGGATTATTAAGTTTAAGTGGTACGTCTTAAAAATGACCGAAAAATACGTAAATTTAGGGAAAATTCATTACCACAGGCTGTACGCCACTAATCGTACATGAAAATTAATTGATATTACTTGTGCCATATAAAAGTAATGAGTTATATCGATTCTCGTCTTCCGGAATTATATATTTAAGTATTATATTGCAAAAATGACCAAAAAATTCGAAAATTACGGGAAACTTTATCATCACAGACTGTACGCAACTGAAAATGCATAGAAATTAATTAATATTACTTAGTTATTATGAGATCCATAGGTTTCAACAACTTTTGTTTTCCGAAATTAATAATTACAAGTGTTGAATGGCAAAAATGACCAAAAAATACGGAAATTGAGGGAAAAATCTTTATCACAGGCTGTACGCCACTGTTAATGCATAAAATATTAACTTACATTTATAAGTTTTTTATGAGAATTAAAAGTTCCAACAATTTCCGTTTTCCAGAATTATTAATTACAAGTGTTGAATCGCAAAATTGGCTGATAAATACGGAAATTTAGGAAAAATTTCTTATCACTGGCTGTACGCCACTGATAATGCATAAAAATTGATTAATATTACTTTGTTTTTATGAGAGTTATAAGTTTCAAAAACTTTTTTTTTCTGGAATTATTCATTTTAAGGGTTATGTCGCAAAATATATACCGAAAAGTGCGGATATTTTGGAAAGCCTAAGTGCAGCTGCATCCGAGGCAACATACCTACGGATAAATATGAGGGGTCTTATGCGGAAGGACGCAGGCCTGCCGTGCGAGCGTTTAAAGTCAATGTCTTCAGCTGATTCTCTTGAACTTATTTCTATGCTTAATAAATTTTGCAAGTTGCATTTTTGATGTATTTTTCAGTCAGCATCACGTTGGAGGGTATTTTTGCGAAATAATATTTAATCAAGAAATTCAGTTAACCAGTGGGCAGTTAGGGTTTTGGTCCCTAAGAAAGATGTTATACTTTTGTAAAATCATGTGGCAGATAATATTATTATAAACATAAACATACTGCCTATGAAATGACATTGTGTTTAAAGGTAGTGCATTTATCGTTGAGGAATGAGTATAGCTATGTTAGTTGGGTGTGGTTTTAAGAAATATTTTATATTTAAAAACAAAACAAATATAAACAACGTTTTATGGCACAGTACAAGATAAACAATATGGTGGATAGCCAGTACAAGACTGTACACTTTCATCGAATCTTCCGATGGTTTCAAATCAATTTCCTCAGTAATTGAGAAGTACCCTTAAAAATATTGTAGATCGTTTAAGTGTATCCTTTTTCACACGTTTAATTTAAGAAATTCGCAATTTATTTTGTAACCTTACGGAAAAATCACTTAAAATGGCATTTATTAGATCTGTATAAACCTCTCAATTTTTGTTTGTATCAAAGATTACTATTAGATAAATCCGTTTTATTTTTAAATAGATCTAAAATTTTTTCCATTATTACAAAAAAAAGGGGGTCAATTATGCGTAAAAGCGTGTACGTAAGTACATCCATGTCTGAAAAATAATTTTCACCGTTGCTGCATAAATTTGCGCTCCACTCCCCTCTCCGAATTTTGAGCTTAATTTTTCCCGCTATCAACAATGTGATAAACGTCCTTAGGTCAACAAATCACTGTAAACACAAAGGAAAAATTATGAAAAAAGAAAACGCAATAAAAATTATTGCATTCGACCAGTCCAAACGTATTTTTTATTTTTGAAAATTTTGAAAAAGTATGAAGAAATTGTTCAAACAATTATTTATTTATATCAAAAGTAACAAATTAATGATAAGTAAACAAATTTTCATTATTATACGGCATGAAAGCTGTTCTTTTAACATATACTAACTTCTCAATTTCCGAAACATATACCTAAAAAATAAATTTTATTAAACAAATTATTTATTTCTTTAATGTATAATCAAACCAAATGAATAAGCTAATATTGAATGAAGCTAATATTTATTAGGAAATTTTGCACTACCCTGTAAATGACCGCTGCTCGTCGTCGGCTGGCCGCACGGGTGCGATTTGTGAAGTCGGCAAAAATAAATGCTTCTTAATATCCTATAAAGACAAAAAAGATTTTTAATCAGACTATGACCAACTAATGGGAAATTCTACGAAACGAAAAGAATCCTTGTCCCTCGAAGACTTTTCTTTTCTACCTTTGAAAGTTTAATAAGGACTTTGAAAAAATCTTGAGCACTGCCCGTAAGCTAAAAAACGAAAATCAAATCCAGCAGTGCCTCCTCGGCTGATGTCTCTCCTCTTGCCTCTCTCCCCACACCACTTTATATACTCTGGCTACCTGTACTGCATGTGGTATTCCATGGAGGACGTATGGCTTGGCTTTGGAGCCATGCACAGCTTACAGTGACCGCTCTTTCCTTCTCACTTACTCTTACAGTAAATGCTAAAAATGCCTTTGCTAATTTTTTTCACAAAATTTTGTGCGTATCAAAAGGTGAGTAAAAGACCTGATTGATAAATAATTTTACACCCGCCGTGTTTGTACTTTCATTTTTTTTTCTGTCTTTGCTACTAATTATGAGATACTAATAAGATAAACTTTTGATTTCAACTTTAACATTGACCCACTGGTTTAAAAATTTTGTATTATCTTTCCCGTAATCAGTCTACAAATCCTCCAACAAGATGACATTTTTAACTACACCGTTTACAAACAGTATGACTTGAGATCTTTCAGATCCTCCAAACAGTCCAAACGTGCAAATGATGTGCTGTGCTTCTACGCACATGCACCGACCAATCTGAGGAGCCGACAGCCGTTTCTGCAAATTATCGTTACTATAGCCAGCTCCTAAGGGTGCAAAGCTTTGTTTTAATAGTCCACAATATGCGTATGTATGTATATTTAATTTTTTTCTTCTTAATTACAGTGCTCAACATCCGGCTCTCCTGTCGATAGACTAGTAAGAAAACTTAGCATTATCAGTAGTATGCAGCCTGTGATAATGATTTTTCCCTAAATTTCCGTATTTTTCGGTCATTTTCGTGACATAACACTTGAACTCATTAATTCCGGAAGACGAAAATTATTAAAACTTATCAATCCTAAATGTAACAAGTAATATCGATGAATTTCCATGTATAATAAGCAATGAACAGCCTGTGATAATAATCTTTTCCTAAATTTCAGTATTTTTTTATCATTTTTGTGAAGTAAAACGTGAAATTAATAAATCTAGAAAACAAAAGTTGTTAAAATTTATAATTTTTCTTAGTACTAAGTAATATTAAATTGATTCTATGCATTATCAGTAGCGTACAGCCTGTGATAACGAATTTTCCCTGAATTTCCGTATTTTTCAGTCATTTTTTGTGACATAACACTTGAACCTAATAATTCTAAAAGACGAAAGATGTTAAAACTCATCACTCCTATATTGAACGAGTAATAATAATATATTTTCATGCAGAGCGGCGTTGGCTCAGTGGTAAGCGTGCTTATTACTATTACAACGCAGTTCTAGGGATCGTGGGTTCGATTCCCGGTGAATGCAGACTTTTTCAAAAACTGTTTTCATCGGGAAAAGTTCCTATGTAACTCCGGCTGTTTCGGGGCGGGTTTTTCCGTGGAATTTTTCTTCAGAGTAATTCCAGGGTTTTTTCCTTGCCCCACAGGTTTTTGGGCCTGGGTGAATGCGAAACAGTGTTAAGGCTATAGGTAAGGGTTAGCGGACCCGATGCCAGGCGTCGGGCAGGGATCGCCGACCTTACCGGCAAGGAGTGGCCCCTGAAACACAGGGCTTCTCCGGGGTTGCTAATTAGCCTGGATCCGATGCTTCAGCAGAGAGCGCCAGCTTAACCGGCGAGGAGTGGACGTTCTGGAATAATGGAGTCTTCTCCGGGGAAAGGCTACACAGTGGTGAGTGGACCCGATGCACCATCGGTGCAGAGAGTGTCAGCTTAACTGGCAAGGTGTTCCACCGGAGATGCTCACACTGTGCCCATGGATTCAGGTAGAATGCGAGGAAAAAGGTTTAGAGATGGGTGTGGCAATACACCCCCACACATAGGTGGTCAGTGGTTGGCCCCCGCGACTAAGTAGGCTGTCGTGGTAACCCGGTGTAAAAAAAAAAAAAATATATTTTCATGCATTATCAGTGTCGTAAAGCCTGAAATAATGAATTTACCCTAAATTTCCGTATTTTCTGGTCATTCTTGCGATATAATACTTGAAATTAATAACTCCGAAAAACGAAAATTGTTAAACCTTATAAACCTCATAGGTACTTAGTAATATTTATTAATTTCTATGCATTATCAGTGGCCTGCAGCCTGTGATAAAGAATTTTTCCTAAATTTCCATATTTTTCTGTCATTTTTGTGACACGATAATTTAACTTAATTATTCCGGAGGACGAAAAATATAAAAACTCACAATTCTTATAAAAACTAAGTAATATTTAATAATTTCTATGCTTATTAGTGGCGTACAGCCCGTGATAATAAATTTTCTCTAAATTTTCATTTTTTTCGGTCAATTTTGCGATTAAAAACTTGTAACTAAGAATTTACAAAGACACCAATTCTAAGACCTTATTACTTATGCATGTAACAAGTAATATCAATAACATTACATGTAGGATCAGTAGTGTACAGCCTGTAATAATAAATTTATTCTACATTTTCGTATTTTTTTGTCATTTTTGCGACATAAAACTTGAACTTAATTCATCCAAAAGACGATAATTATTGTAACGTCTAAAACTTATGAGTACAAAGTAATATTTATCGATTTCTACGCATGAGCGGTGGTGTACAGCCTGTGATATAAATTGATCCATAAATTTCCGTATTTTCTGGTCAGTTTTGCGATATCAATCTTAAAAATAATAAATTCAGAAGACAAAAATTGCTATTTCTCAGAACACTTATAAAGACTAAGTAAAATTGTTCTATTTTTGTGCATTGTTAGTGGCGGAAAGCCTGTGATAATGAGATTTGCGACATAAAACTGGAACTTAATAGTTCCACAAGAGTAAAGTTATTGTCACGTCTAACACTTATGAGTACAAAGTAATATTTATTAATTTCCACGCATTGACAGTGGTATACAGCCTGCGATGAAGAATTTTCTCTATAATTCCGTATTTTCCGGTCATTTTTGCCGTATAATACTTGAAATTAATAATTTTAGAAAACGATAAATATTAAAACTTTTGACCTTTATAAGTACTTCGTGATATTCATTAATTTCTATGCATTATCAGTGGCGTGCAGCCTGTGATAATAAATTTTTTCTAAATTTCCTATTTTTCGGTCATTTTTGCGATATTTTACTTGGAACTGATGAAACCGAAAGACAAAAATTAGTCAAAACTATTAACACTTATAAGGACTAATAAATTGAGATTGATTTCTGTGCATTGTCAGTGGCTTACAGCCCGTGATGATGAATTTTCTCTAAATTTCCGTATCTTTCGCACATTGTTGTGATTTAACACTTCTAATTACAAATTCCAAATGACGAAAATTATCAAAACTTAATACTTCTACATGTAACAAGTCATATTAATAAATTTGCATGTATTTCCAGTGGCGTACAGCCTGTGATAATGAATTTTCCATAAAAGTCCATATTTTTAAATCATTTTTGCGATTTAACACTTGTAATTAAGAATTCCAGGAAATAAAACTTATTAAACTTGTTACTTCTATATGTAACGAGTAGCATTCATAAATTTTCATGTTATTTTAGTGGTATACAGCCTGTAATACTGAATTTTCCCTAAATTTCCGTATTTTTCGGTCATTTTTGCGATTTAACACTTGTAATTAAGAATTTAAAAGACAAATATCATAAGAACCTATTACTTTTATATGAAGCAAGTATTATAAATAAATTTGCATGTATTTTTAGAGGCGTACAGCCTGTAATACTAAATTTTTTCTGAATTTTAGTATTTTTTGACCATTTTTGCTATTTAACACTTGTAATTAGTAAATCAAGAAGACAAAACTTGTTTAAACTTATAATACTCATAGGTACTTAATATTATTTACTTAATTTTATGCATAATTAGTGGCGTACAGCCTGTTATATTATAATTTTCCTTAATTTTCGTATTTTTTAGTCATTTTTACGACACAACAGCTGTTATTAATAATTTCTGAAGACAAAAATAATAAAAACTTTTAACTCTAATGAGGGCTAAGTAATATTTATCAATGTCCATGAATTATAAGTGAGGTACAGCCTGTGATAATACATTTTTCTTAAATTTCCGTGATTTCCGGTCAGTTTTGCGTTATAAAACTTGAAATTAATAATTCGGAAAGCAAAAAGTATAAAAACTTATTATTTTCATATGTTACAAGTAGTATTAATAAATTTTAATGCATTATCAGTGGCGTACAGCCTGTGATTATAAATTTTCCGTAAATTTCTGTACTTTTTGGTCATTTTTGCGACATTCCACTTGAACTTAATAGATTCAAAACACAAAATGTATTAAAACTTATTATTTCAGCATGTAACAAGTAATATTATTGTGTTTTTATGCATTGTTAGTGGTGTACAGCCTATGACGATAAACTAACCCTTAATGTTTGTTCCTTTTGGTCGTTTTTGCGATATAACACTTAAACTTAATAATTCCGAGGGACAAAAAATATTTAAATTCATTAACTTTATACGCAACAAGTAAGATTAATTAATTTTCGTGCATCAGTGGCGTACAGCCTCTGATAATAAATTTTATCTTAATTTCCGTACTTTTCGGTCATTTTTGCGATATTATACTTAAAAATTATAAATCTAGAAGACAAAAGTTAATAGAAACTTTTGACACTTGTAAGGACTGAGTAACAAAGACAAATTCTTGTGCATTATCGGTGGCATACAGCCTGTGATACATAATTTTCTCTAAATTTTCGTAGTTTTCGGTAATTCTTAGAAATTTATTCATGAAATTTATAATTCCAGAAAACAAAAACAATTAATCCTTATAAATCTTATAAAAGCTTTGAAATATTCATCAACTTTTATGCATTTTCAGTGGCATACTGCCTGTGATAATAAATTTTCCCTACATTTCCGTCTTTTTCAGTCATTTTTGCAATTTAACACTCGTCATTAAGTATTCCAGAAAAAGAAAATTATAAGAACACATTACTATTATATGTCACCAGTAATATCAATAAATTTCCATGTGTTATTTGTGGCGTACAGCATGAGATGATGAATTTTTCCTAAATTTCCGTAATATTAAGTCATTTTTGACATACAATACTTAAAATCAATAATTTTGGAAGTCGAAAAATATTTAAACTATCAATTTTTATAAGTACCTAGTAATATTTATTAATTTCTGAGCATTATCAGTGGCGTACAGCGTGTGGTAATAAATTTTTTTTTAATTTTCATATTTTTGGTCATTTTTGCTATTTAACACTTGTAATTAAGAATTTTGAGATACGGAAATTAAAAGACCTTATCACTTTTATATGCATAAAAAAATATCAATAAATTTTTATGTAATATTAGTGGCGTACAGCCTGTGATAGTAAATTTCCCTAATTTTCCGTATTTTCTGACAATTTTTGTGATATAACACCTAAACTTAATAATTCCGGAATACAAAATATATTGTAACTTTTTTATATGTAACAAGTTATATGAATAATTTTGCATGTATTCTTAATAGCGAACAGCCTGTTAAAATAAGATTTTTCTAATTTTCTGTTTTTATCGGTAATTTTTGTATTTTTCGGTCATTTTTTGCGAATTATTATTTGTAACTGAGAATTTCGGAATCTGAAAATTATCAGAACTTATTACTTTTTTATGTAACAAGTAATATCAACGAATATGTATGTATTTTAGTGGCGTACAGGCTGTGATATTCAATTTTACCTAAATTTCCGTATTTTGTGGTCTTTTTTGCTATTTAACACTTGTAATTAAGAATTCTGGGAGACTAAAATTATTAGAACTGCTTACTTCTATATGTATCAAGTAGTATTAATAAATTTTCATGTATTTTCAGTGGCGTTCAGCCTGTGTTACTAAACTTTCTCTAAATTTCCGTATGTTTCGGTCATTTTTGAGATTTTACACTTATAATTAGGAACTCTGAAAGACGAAAATTATGAGAACTTATTACCCTTGTGTTACGAATAAAATCAATAAATTTTTATGTTTCATCAAAGGCGTATGGCCTATGATAATGAATTTTCCCTAAATTTTCGTATTTTTCGGTCATTTTTGCGATATAATCTTTGAAATTAAGAATTCCGAAAGCCGAAAGTTATTGGAACTTATAACACTTATAAGTACTAAGTAATCTTTATTAATTTCTATGCATTATTAGTGGCGTACAGCCTGTGATAATGAATTTTCCCTAAATTTCCGTAAGTTTTGGTCATTTTTACGATATAACACTCGAAATTAATAATTCCGGAAGAAGAAAATTATTGGAACTTATTATTTTTTATGTAGCTGAATGTATCCTTATAAGCTTAAGCATTTATTGTGGTGTGCAGCTTGTGATAACAGAGACCTTTGAACTGAGGTATTTTTCGATCTTTTTTTAATGATTAACTTTATAAACAAGAAGTTTCCGAAGACGAAAAGTGCATTAACTGTTGTCAGTTTTTATTTATTCTTTTGTTTTTCCTGCCATACCTGGTGTCGTAGAGTATTTTTAATTAGAACATCAACAATTTTTGGTGTATTACGGATGCTTTTACAATGAAATATTAAATATATTTAGTTTTCGAGGGTGGAAAATATACATTATTAGTTATTTTATTGAACTAGTACTCAGAATTTAGTTTCTGTATGGATGATTTTTCATTTTTTAAGTCATTTGTACATGCGTATACAGTTCATTTTATACTTTGTTGGTTGATTGGGTATATGGGTCATTGCTAAGTCGTGACTGTATCATAAAGAGGAACTCTTTTTTTATGGTTTTATGAGTTATTGCGTAGACAAAGACTTACCGTGATTTATATACACTATATGAATTTCACTTTAATATTTTTAAAGGCCCAAACGCATTTTTTACGTCGATACACTTGAAACAATCTTTAAACTCTTATATCTCGAGAAGGGTTTATTTTTATGATCTTAAAATTGCTGGGAGCCCTTCTTATTTCTTGTTGAAGCATTTAAAGCGTTTTAATAAAAAAAAAAAACCAAAAAATTTTTTTTTTCATTTTCGTTGCATGCAACGTTGCAAACTTCAGAGTCATATGAAATATTTTGTCAGAATTTGACAGCAAATATACCATACCTTAAACAGTTTTACTTTAATGTTTGATGCTCTAGCGTTTGAAGGAGTTGCCTTAACAAAGAGAGCGGATAATCTGAAATGTTGGGGCATAATTTTACTACTACTGGTGGAGTAATCTATCTTTATTACCCTCTGTATTCTCCAGTGTATAAGGATTGCCCACACAAAACTTGACAGAGGTGATGCTGATTGTATTTAACTCAAGATGGCATCACAAATTATGACTCTCCAACTATAGTAAGTTTGCTCTCACTTCAATTTCAAGTGAGTAGGGCTTATAGAATGTTTCCCTAATGACTTTAAGTTCGGTCATTACAGGATCGGTAGGCACTACAGAATAAATGTTTTTTCATGGTTTTTTTCTCCGTCACTAACACGATACTGGTAACTTTATATGAGTCCTAAATCAGCATAAGCAAAATTTTTATGTAATTGCCTAAGCTAATTTCTGCCAATGAGGGTTGGTCTACTGTACAAGATTTATTTGACTACTATAATTTCACTACAAATTAGCTTGGATTTTAAAGACATAACTCTGATTTTTTTGCAATTTCCTCAAAAATTACTAAATCTATCTGGGCTTACAAAAACTCGTCAGATTGGTTTTTTCATCGTGCATTTATTACTACAAAACACTTTTTTTGTCTAATTCTTAGTTTTCCCATGAACCACAAAAACCGGTAATGATGCTTTTTCACATTTGTTTTTACTGCCCTGCCGTGCTCCGTTCCACATTTAAACTTAATTTATTATTTGTAAGGTTATCATCAACCAAAAAAAAATGAAAGTTGATGTTCGCAATTTTCAAAAATGTATCAAATCTTTTAAAAATTCGGCGTCCCTGTAGGATTATACTGGGCTAAGTAATAAACAATTTGTCACAGAAAATAGATTTTCACCTATAAGAATTGTGATTAACTCTTTTAATAACTTTTCACCCATGTAAGCAATAACATACTTTAATGATACTATTAAGATATGCATAAGAGATTCTAGGTGACTGAGATCATGCTGGGCTGAGTTGTATGCGTTATTTTACAGAAGATCAAGATTTTTCCTGTTGTATCTGTTTATAACTTTAGGAATAACTTCTTACTCGTTTTCGCAATAATATGAGATGATAACAGTTTATTGTTGCTTGAGTATGTCTGTTAGGTTTTGATTATCTAGGATCAGGCTAGGTCGAGTTATAGACGATTTTCAATAGAAAATCAATGTTACCTGTTTAATTAGTTAATATCTTTTTTAATAACTTTCCACCTGTATTAGTATTAATATATACCAATGGTGGCTGTTATTAGAGCATGTATTCAAGTGTCTAAGATGATGCTGAGCCGACTTTTTTCGAAAAATAGTTTGTCACCTGTTCAATGTGCTTATAACTTTTTTACTTACTAAGTATTGTTATTTAATTTAGATTTTTTACATTATATCTACTTAAATTTATAGTTTTGTGTAGTAACCTGCTCTAAAAATTGTTTTTGTACAAAGTCATGGGGCCCCTTGTCACCACCTATTCGCGTTTGGCAAACTGCTAACTCCAGCTGCTAGTTTCAGGTTTATATACGGACTTACTGCCATTATGTGTTCTAATAATTAATAACTTAATGTGAGTTTATTATTCACTAATGTTTTAATAGTTTTGTTTTCCGCTGTTATCTCTTGAAAAATACAATAATTTTTAGGTGAAATTAATATGTGAAATCAAAAGTGCACAAAAGTTTTTTGTGATGTTTTATTACTAAAAATTATAAAATCCTGAAAAATTTCTTGCAACATTCTTTATGAAATTCAGAGACACTCACTCTTAATGGCAAAATTTTGTTGTTTTTGTTTGACTTTTAAGAGTCGTACGCTTTTGATTTGTAATCTTCACTCATGCACTTATTTGTATGTATATAGTTACGGAAAGGAATACTAAAATTAAAGGAAATATGGTTTTCTACTAACATGCAAGAAAAATCTCTCGAAAGAGATGTGAAACCAAAAGAAAAGAAAAAAGTGTTGATGCCAATACAAAAAAATGGCCACACACGCGTGTATATCTTTCTCCTGTGGCGAGGAGAAAGTTTTTGGAGTTACTTCAACAGGCATGCGTCGACTCAGTGTCAAGCGTAAACGAACCTGAAAATGGAATGACGTCAAAAAATATGTCTCTGATTACAAGGAACGACGAAACGACCAAAAATCATACATGCATTTATACTTGAATTTTGTTTGTTGCGGGCGTTCACTGCAGGGTGGCAGAAAACAAGATGGGACCAGTGATGGAGAAAATTGATGGAGGAATTATGCGACGTAGCGACAATTTACAACTCGTTACGACGTTGTTCACCATATTATTATCGTATTCGACTCATAAGTTCGTATTCTGGTTACGGCACCAATGTATGATAAAGATTTCCTTAACCTGAGGTCCACTCGCAGTTAAATATATTTTCACGCAGTCTAAGTTTTCGATTGAATTAACAGCACAGCCTTTCGTAAAATTTTTCACTATTTACTTTGATGAAAAAAAATGTGGAATACAAACAAGCTTAAAAGTAGGAATAACAAAATATCCAAACAAGGAAATTCACGCACGTAACGATCGAATTTATTACTCAAAGGATTAAACTTTTGTAACCACGTTGCTGCAATGATTAAAACTAGAGCTAAGGGTTCGTACGAGAGACCCTCATAGCTTCGAAAAAAACTTGGGCGTAAGCGTACGCATCGAGCTTACTATGAGTCGCGAGAGAACTTGAGAAACTGTGTGCTCTGTTCCGTAGCGCTATGAGAAGTGAAGTTACAGTTCAATTTTTTTTCAAGTATTAAGCACGGCTGATTGGAAACAATCGTTTACTTCCGCGCCAGCATGTACGTAGCGCACGATGCACATTCACATGCAACTCTGTAGTCTATTATTAATTGGCAGCTGCAAAGAGACTGTTCTTACATTTTCAATATTAGTGTTAGCATTTGCCAATATTTTTGCCAAGTTTTAACCAACTTTACTTATCCATAAAAAAAGATCAAAGAATTTTTCCAAAAAAATTTTTCCCGTCGACGATAGGGTGAAAACTTTTTTATTCCTTAAAAAACAGCTCTTCATGTTAAAATTTTATACGTCCATCAAAAACTATCAATGTTACAGAAATAGTTATAAAATCGGTCCAAATCAATAATTTCTAAAAAATCTAACAGGATAAGTAAAGAATAGTTATTTAATTTATTGTTATAAGCAGCCATTGTAGTCGAATCGAGTTAGCAAATCCGTATGTGAAAATTACGAACTTTAAGTTTAATTTTTTTTGTTGAATAGTAACTATTCAAGCAACATTTGCTTCAAAAGCATTTTATAATTGTAAATGTAACATAAAAACTTAAGTAAAAACTGTTGAAAACTTCAGATTTCTCAGAAAAATTGTTCTTGAAATATTTGATGCTGACAAAAACCATATTTATTGAACTTAAAACGTTATTTTCCAATAAACAAAAGCATCTACTAACCCCCACTGGAGATTAACTTTTAAATAATTAAGTAAAGAACTACAAAAAGGCATGTAACAAAAAATGCGAAAAAGAAGATGTATTAAGAAAAATGAAGCAAAAAATCGTTGACTTATGACTCATCAATTTTTCCCAAACGTTATTTTCGCTACATCCAATGTAGTGAGTATTTATGTAAAATTGTCAGTCCCCATTTAAGCTTATGATGAAGATAACGTCAACGAGTGAACTTCATAATTTTTTTTTTAAACATTCAACAATGTTTTTTTTATTGTTAAATAATTTTTATAAGAATCAAACTAAAAAAATTTTACTACAAATTTAAATTTTGAGTTACTTTATACACCCACAACACTTTTGCATTTCCCTGACAATTAGAAAAAATTACTCATCACTTTTTTCCAACAAAATTTAAATAGGAAAAAAGATTATTTTATCTATGACTTACTCAATTTAAGGTTATGTTTAATTTTTATAGATGTTGAATTAATGACTAAATGATAAGTTGATCTTACATAAGTCATTAGTGATAATTTTACATTTTTGTAGTCTTTTTTTCACATCTCTCGTATTTTTTTGGTTAATTATCAGGTTTCAAACAGTTTTTTAAGGTTAGTTCAGTGCCTAACTTTTCTGAATAATTTTTCTGTATTCCACATTAACTAGCTTTTACGCTAAAACAATTTCTGGTCTACCTATTTCTGTTCTAGAGATATTAGGTTTTAATAAAAAAAATTTGGAATTTTTTTATATACAGTAAAACTCGCAATCAATTGCACGCCATGTAGTCATTTAACTCAGCAACAATAAACACAGTGCTATAGTATATGTTTGTATGCAGTGGAGGAGGATATCGCCAGTGACTATGTCGTATTCATCTCTCGACAGGCTTAAAACTTATTTTTCTGCTTCAATTCGTTTGGATGACCTGTTGACTAAATAAAAACCACAATGATGGCCCTTAATTAAAATATCTTTTCTTTTTATTATTAACCCATTTACTTATAGCTCCCTGCCAGTACTGTTTTAATAAGTTAATTTATTTTTGGTTACTTTGACATTTTAACCTGTTATTCGTTTTTTATGATCAGCTCTTATTTTTTATAATTTTTATTACATTTATCGTAACTCTATTTATACTTATTAACATAAATAGACTGCTTTTTGTATTTATTACTATTATCATTACTGATACGTTTGATTTTTTTTATAATAATTAACTTTTCTCATCCTTTACTTATAATATACAAACTTTATATTCACAAAAACACCCTTATTTATGATAAATAACAGAGACAAACACATTTACAACCTTTCACTCCTGCGATCTTTGACCTTAAAATTATAATACTTTTATCTTGTTACTTTTCTATTGAATGCTATTAAAAATATATTGGTGTATTCGATGTATTATATTTATAACGATCTATTAAAATTATATCCAATATTAATACTCTCATATTTCACTCTCATAGAAATACTGGCATTGGCTGATAGTATTTACAAACTGACAAAGGCTTCGCGCAATGCTAGGACTGCCATGTATAATGCAATGCAGGCTACGCTTCTCCACAACGACGAATTTGAAAGCAAAATCATGAAGAAGGATGAGGACATTCTGTTGACGCTCAAGTTTTTGGCTAGGTCTAACTTAATTACCGAGCCAACTGCTTTAAGAACAGTATCATCGGTAACATTAGTTAAATGTTCTAGTCCAACAAAAATTTTATTAGCACCTACAATTTCAACGACTGATGATGGAGATGCCAATCGTACTTAAGAATAAAGAAGACGGCGAAAGGAAATAATTTCTTGAGGTGGAACAACATGGAAGACTAAGTGTGAATAGTTTACTTATAGTTTCAGTTAGTTAACGCTTTTCTCAAGATTCACATGGGCTAAACCGTTATTGTTAAGTTTTCAAACGTTTAATTTATCGATTAACAAAATAGTCTTGCTTAATTAAGCAAAACAACGCTAAAAAAATTAGGAGAAACATGTAAGAGTGTGAGTTAAAAGTGAAGAAGATGGAATGAAAGAGAGGAAAAAATGTTAAAACGTACTTAGACTTTGTAGTGCTAACAAAGTTAATGCTCGAAAAACTGCAGGACCTGAGAGGTCTTCTTTGAGGAACACCGTAATGTTATCTTTTGCTATTTAGAAGCGCACAACAGTTTAATCGTCAACCAAAAACCGTTGCTTCAGTACTTTTAGTTGGCAATCATTAGTGAGACCACTAGGTGCATTTTACTACATCGATTAAATTTTACATTTGTTAGTTTACATGATTAAACTTAAAAATAAAAATTGTCGCGCTTCAAAATGTGAATACGCCTAGCAACCAATGTATACTGTTGTCATGTAGGCCGAGCTTGACATTTAGTGGAACACTGGTTAGTCTGAAGTGTAGTTTACCACTTTAGAGTACCTGTCAAATAAAGATAATACGATGTTTTATACGTGAAGAATAACGTAGCGAAAAAGCTTCATTATCTGTTTTATCTACAGTGCGTTTCCTCATATACTTTTATTCCGTCCTTGATCAAAACTTCTAAGATGACTCTTTTCACTAACTTTCTTGTGCAATATCTTGAAGACTTTCTCAAGAATCTTTTATTTGATCAATCAAAAGTAAACCATCAGTAAAGATAACCATTGCTTGCATTACTGGTTACATCAATGTAATTCACGGTTTCCCATGTACAAATTTTTATAACATCTTTTTTACATTCTTGTGAAAAATGAAAACGGAAAGAAAGTTATGATGAAAATTTTTTAGTTAAAATAATGCTACAATTTTCTGAAGTCTTGTAACTGAAATTTTGGAGTTCAATACTTCTGTTCACTGTAATTAAAATTATGTAAACAGTCATTATCAATAGTGTTTTTTTATAAAATCAATGTAACAGACTTACGATTTGTGTAAAACTTGAATGAGAGAATTCAATAAAAGAAACTTGTAAGTATTTAAATTTAGATCCAGTCACTAAAAACAAATAGTGTAAACGGTGATACTAATTACCACAATGAAATTGGAAAAAAAGTGTTGCTTACCATTAGGACCTTTTTCGCTGTCACATTGTTTCTAGGCTTAAGTTAAAATCTTTCATCACTGTTTGATGTATTTCATTAAGTATTACAACAAAACTTGCATAAAAAACTTAATGAAAGTTTCAGAAACCTATCAGATTTACCGAATGTTTTTTTTGACGCTAGAAAAAAATTGCTTAGAATATCTGAATGTAGCCTTTTTTAAATGCATAACCTGTTATAATTGCGTGCACGTACAGTTACTTCCTACATAATACAGGACGACGATACGGGTATCCTTTAATGGCATCTAAAGTGTACAATATAAAGATTAGTGCGCTTGATAAGGTGATTGTAGAAACAAATACGAATCGCAATAAGTGCCACTGTTCCTGAATGAATGTAGTTTGTTTGCAAATATAAGTATACATACATGTGTATCCATATACGTACGAGTACATAAACAAAAAATTGTGCATTAGCTCAATATTGACTCAGGAATGTCAGCGCCTCCTACAATCAAAGTCTGTCTTCAACCTCATTTCACCGTAGTAGTCATATTTCAGACTCATATAAATGTGTTACTTTAGACTAATGCTGCAAAGCAACTTAAACTATCTAAAAAATAAAAATATTTTGTCCACTTTACTGTAATAATAGCTTTATATTTAATGATTGACCTTTCATCTACATAGTTCAACTTGGGCTGATTAGCTGTTGTGATTGTTGATTTATATTCGTTGTTTTGTTAATGATTGTTTCGACGGTCGATGAATAAAGCAGCTAACAAAATAAATTTAAGTCAAACCAACAGAGGTAGCAGATAAGCGACAATATTTCATATTTGATTGACTAGATACTCATGAATAAACATGCGTTTTCAAACTTTTAAGCAGTTCTGTACATCGATAAATTTTCGTTTACGCATGTATTTCAATAATTGAACTCATGTTAATTTAATTTTTTCAAAAATTTTCTTCTACCAGAAAGCTAATGCAGTGGATTTTTAGTTACTAATAATTATTATTAGATGATAACTGACAAGTAAAATATATAGAAGCGCATTTTTTTTAGATTGTACATTGCATAAAAAAGCAACCATACAAATTGATACACGAAGATGTTCTTTGTTATGGCTACACATATGGTTAAAAAATCAATAAATTTTATTATTGCTTCAGGATTAAATTCTTTTTGTATGTTTAAATATATATATATAT
>NW_019381519.1:1682165-1695790 GCF_000648655.2 Copidosoma floridanum
AAATTTTTAATTAAAAATTTTTTTTTAAATCATCAAAAATTTTTTTTTGGATTAAAAAATTTCTCCATAGGATCAAAAAAAACCTTTGATACCATTTTCGCGGCAAAACATTAATTATCTAATTTTAACCCGAAATATGAGAGTTTTCAACAAACAATTGTTCTATAATAGGTACAGGGACAAGAAAATTTTTCACTTCGACCTTATATTCGTATTCAGCAACCCAAAAAACCCTCAAGTAACAAGTCTCAACTGTCTACGTAACAAATTTCCATAAGAATCCAAGAGATGACGTTGATACTCTCCACCCTGGGCATCAGGTACCTCAGAGATTATCGCTGTCGTCTTAACTGTGTTCAGCAACCAAAAAAAAAAACCCCGAGAGACCATTTTTGCGGCTGAATTTCAAGTTTACGAAATTTTTCACCACGTCGCTTTTTTGGGGTGCCTACAGAGGGTTGAAACTACTCTAGTTTTTAAAATTTTTATTTACCAGAATAGGTTAAGGATAAGGAATATTACTAAAGGTTTTGGGAACACAATGCAAAAGGTCCCATTCAAATCGGTTGTGTTATCCCATTTTTCAACCCTTCCCGGCTTATTTAATGGAATATATGCATAATTTTTAGTTGAGTATTCGTTCTAGATTTTTAGCTATACAATCTAAAACTCTGAACATGGGCGTTTCCGCCTCAAGCGATTGGCGTAAAATCGTTCTAAAAGACTCGTCCCTTCGTATTTCGTAGGATATTTTGAATTTTATTTATTGTTCGTGCAGAAAAAAATAATACATATAATTTTCAGTTGGGTCTTAGATATATATTTTAAGCTGTAAAAAGTTCCNTATACATAGGTATAACTACTCTTGAACTTGGGAACGTACCGTAACAGTTCATCAATTAGGGCACCATAAAACTTTTTTGTTTTTTTATATTAACTCACTAAAGTAATGGATAAAATGTAGAATATTGCTCACAACAGTCTCTACGATAATTTTATACGATATTTTAAAGAAAATAATGATTAATTTTTAGTCTCCCCATTTTGATACGGCACTAGGCGCTGGAGCCACCTTAAGAAAACCGATGATCTTTTAGTTTGATTGACAAATCAACAGAAATAACTGACAAAAAAATTTTATTTGTAGTAAATTATGTATCTTGAGGACAGTAAATTTGTATCTCATCTTTTAGTATTGGTTAAACTTTTTTCGAGTTCTTGAAAGTTTTTCCGTTAAGAATGTAGCTTTTCTTAAAAATAGTAAGAACTTAAGCTGTGATAACGTGGGTATGATGATTGGATTAAAAAACACTTTTTACACTTTGTTGAAGAAAAAATTTCTAATGTTATTTTATTGCCATGTATATATATTATAATACATTCACTGTAAGTGCCAAAAAAAGTCAAACTAATATTTTAGTTAAGTGCAGCTTTCGTTTCAATCAATTTTATAATATTTGTGCAGCAGTTCGAAACGATTAGTAAAATATAAAGATAGTTTACAAATTTGTTGTGCTATATATTTTTTAAACTATGTGTAAAAAATTTTGCAATCGGATAACACTAGATGACTCTCTGTATGATTGATCGCGTTGTTAATTACTTGTTAGTTCTAAGCTTTTTTTCTCACTTAACTTCCATAAAAATCCTCCAGAAAAAGGCAACGATAAAAAGAAAAGCTCGACAGCTTATTTTTAATTCGTTAAATTATTATTATTTAAAAATTGTTACACTATATCCTAATAAAATTTAATAAGTTTAGTGCCACTTTTCATACGAAGAAAAACTATAGTCTAATATTTCAGCAACTCATATTTAGTAATTTTAATGACAATCAGCTCAAATTTTCTTAATGCTACTGCTGCGGAAAAAATGGAAAAGATAGTAATTATAAAATGAGTGATGAAGATTTTAAACTACTGGAGAATTTTGGTAGTGGTGATGAACTAACTCTTCCAAGAACAAATAAATGAGAAATCCGAAAAAATTGTTTAATACCAAAAAGTTGTAAGTAATACCATTAATAGAAATTCAAAAATTTTTATTGAAAGACGATGACGTTTTATATTAACTTTATTCATTACAACTTGCAGAAGCTTCGAACAACGAATTTCAGAGTAAAAACCTAAACGTAATATAAGATCTTGAGGTGTTTTTTTTTCGTTCTGTAATATTCATCATGAATTATTACAAAAAAAAGTTACATTGTTGCCTCTACTTTTTTTTATGATACAGCTAAACTATATCAATTAAAAGTCAATATTTTTAGAGAGGCAAAAATAAGGCATGGTAGTTAGTATTAGCATCTTAGTTAATTAAGTCAAGCTCAGCAAATAGAATTGGGACTTTGCTTTTTGGTAAAAAGTAATATTAAACTCGACACTGCGTGCTTTTTTTGACGCGCTTAAAAGTTATAAGGAGAAAAGTAATTTTTAAATTAAAATTAAAATACAATTGTCAGATTTTATACTGTTAATTTTGATGGTGACTTTGAAACTGATAACAATGTCGTAGCTAAACACGGTGTTATTGACTGTATTAAGACAAAGAAGGCATAAAAGTATTAGATAAAAATTTATTGAACATCTTGAACTATGATAGTAGAAAATATAACGAAACTATCATCTTCATAAAAAATTACTGAAAAATTACATTTAGCTTCAAAAACTTGTTCGCATTTGAAATTGGCATGACAATTTCCAAATCGGAACTTTTTTTACTCTTGACAATTCAGCTGCTTTGATTTATTTTGCCGCTTTGGTGCATATTTCACTGTATCTCTAGACCTTCAAACTCAGATCTGAATCCGTTAACTGATTTACTAAATTCGTTGACTAATGTCTCCTTTAGTTTCCATAAATTGCCTCTTCACTGTGTCTGAAATAGAAAAAACTGTTTAACATTCTACGTACAAAAAAAAATAAACTTTCTATAAACTAAATTATATGTACGATCACCACCTACAAAGATTTTTTTATATTCATATTTATTAAGCTAATATATACTAATCAAGTAAATTGTGATTCAGAACGTTAAGCCAAATTTTAGCTAGCCTACACGTCAAGAAAAGAAAAATGGAATTATTGCATAAGAGAGTCAATGCGATGAGCCTGTGCTATAGCTACCACAAGCTAAGCGTGAGCTGCTATATACTGTTACGGAACAAACTTTGGGGATTCTTGTATGGATGGAGAGCAGGTAATTTCGATTTATTAAATAAATAGATTAAAGTGTCCGAAATGTTGTAGTTAGTAGCTCCGCCTTTTTGGCTCGAATCTGATCAACTATAATTCGCGAAACTTTACGCTGACCGCTCCGTCACGACTACCGCCGAGAGCGGATGTATAAATTGCAATCTTAGATGCACTATTATGTCGTTAGTTGTATGATGGTGTACTAATACACGGGCGCTGGCTTGACTCAACGAAGTCACGTCTGTGACAGTAGCTATAGCGTCGCCAGTGTCTGTGCCGTAACGTCATAATAAGACATGAGCCGAGCATCATTAATTTATAATTTTAGAGCAGAGAGTCGACACCTTTAACGTATCTGACTTACTAGTTGACTCATGTACATGCAAAACGACAACGGACAAAAGTCAATGCGTTAAAGACTTAAATGTGTACTCTCTGCTCTAAATGATAAATTTCTGACGCTATAAATACCTATATAATCGCAGCTAATAAATACCTAAATATGTAAGTTCAAATGTGTATGTATACACTACAGCTGATAGTCTTGATGCTTAATTCATGAAATTTTTCTGTGCTATACAGCATCGCGGTACTCTCCGAGCAAAAGTGGAAGTCGGTTGCCTCTCTAGTTTGTGAAGCTCTACTTAAGCAGCCTACTGAGGGTGCATGTAGGCTCGTTAGGGAGCGTGCGTGAGGTACTCATTAAGCAGCCTACATAACCTATTTTGATATTAACTTACGATGTGTATATATATATACAGTTGAGTCAGCTAGTAAGTCAGTGTAAGATGTAGCGTAAAATTATACAGGTATACAAGTTACAAGTTTTTTATTGAGTCCTATTTAAAAAATTAGTAAGTATCCTAATAAACATTAGACTGACGAAATCAATCGACATTTAATTTGTTGTCAGCGAAACGAAGTAAAAGTCAAAGTTTCTCGAAGTAATGGTTTTAACTAACAAACGGTTGTTATTACTTCAGAAAGTGTGATAATAACTATTTAAAAACCATCCTTAGATTATGAAATGTTTATGTACAGCAGCATGTACACTGTAATTCTGTCTATTATCAAGTAAAGTTTATGTCATACAACTGAGTCGATTTGTTTTTGTGTAAAAAGAAGGTGAACTGCAGTTGAGGCATTGAATTTGTATTTATTACATGATTATTATTTTCAAGTATTTTAGAGTTAAATCGCAAATTATAAGTACATATTGTCAACAGTCAGTGATATTTTTAAGGTTAAATTTACATTTTCATTTACATAAAAATTGATTTATCTTTATTATATATATATATCAAATTATATATATGTAACTACATCTGATCAACAATACTACGATTGAAAATTTCTAGGAAAAAATGAAATACAGTTCATTCAAAATTAAGCATGACCTTAGTTTAGTTACACTTCAATGTGTATTCTCATATGTACATATCTATAAGTATAAATTGAATGGTAATTAGGTAACGTCAATTAAGGCAGCCTACGTAGGGCCTACCAAACGCCCCCTGACGCTGCCAACGTAGGAGCTCAAAAAGCTAGGGAGGCAGCCTAAGCTGACCACCTACTTACAATTTCTGCTTGAGTCGTGTCAAAATTAAATTTATACATGAATGGTACTCACAATAAGTAGATGAACATTTTGTACAATTACCGGTATACATGTAAAGAAAAGTAAAGAAAAGCAGCGCAGCACGAATTTTGTGAATTAGGCCACTGTTGTGAATGTTAATCTGTAGTGAATATTTGCTTTAATGTATTTGTGTACATTTCAATGTATCTTTTTTTTAGTTTGTAAGGGCGCATGGATGTGTAAATAATTTAATTTAGAAACACTTAAAGCAGTCAGTGCTCAGTACTTTTTGCTATGAATTTAATTTAATAATACACTAAGATTTGTAATNAAAAAAAAAAAAAAAAAAAAAAAAAAAAAAAAAAAAAAAAAAAAACCAGGAATTGAATCGAGGACCAAAATATAATGATCGTCGAAACGGGAGCATTAGCTACCTCGGCTATCGATGCAACATGCCTACCGCAGTTTAGAAGTGGCATATGTTCATGGAGAACCTCCAAAGCTTAGGCTACAGTTAATAGTTATTACGAAGTGTTAACATAAAAATCTGAAAAGGAAAAAAGCATCCATATTTATAATATCAAGTTGAAGCGTATCGATGAACTAGAATACGATACTAGCATAAAAATACACTGATCGCCTCGCTCATCGCACACATTCGCTCCGCTCAGCTGCATCATACATATATACTTATATGTAGTAACAGTCAGAAGCGGAGAAGCACACTTCTCTCCTCTTTACAGGCTCACTATATATTGTCATACGTCACACCACTTCCCCCTTCCATGCGTCTTCATAATATGTGCCTACATGCCCATTTCCACGCAACTCGGCAAGCGCACACTCAGCGTGAATCTCCAAAGTATGTGCCTACACGCCCATTTCCACACGAATCCGTAGGCACACACTGGATATACCCCCTCCATGCTTCTCAAATAAAAAAAAAATATGTGTGCCTGGTTCGACCGCTTGGCCGCGACGGGGCGCTCGAAAAAGTGGCCAGCCATGGAACTTCAAAGCCATGGCTTCGAGGTTAAACACTGGAAAGGGACGCAAAACTGCGTACCTGATGCCCTGTCAAGACTGTATGAGGATGACGAGAGTGGCGCTGTGGCAGCGCTCATGTGGGAACCCCCGGCTGGAGATCCCCGATACCAGGAGATGGTACAGAAAGTACAGGACAACCTACGGGGTCAACCGCAATGGAAAATCGTCGGGGGATACCTGTGCGCATATCGCCCCTATTCCACGGTTGACGAAACTCTCGGTGACACCGAAGCCTGGAAGCTGGTGGTACCTAAAAGCCAGCACGACTACGTGCTTTGGGAGTGTCATGACACACCATCTGCCAGCCATCTTGGCCGCGTGAAGACATTCGCGCGTGTCTCCCAGTTGTACTACTGGCCGGGATACTACCAGGATGTTGCCCGTTACGTGCGGAGCTACTTGGTTTGCCAACAAACCAAGGTAGACCGAGGCTACCCCCAGGACTTATGGAGCGTAGGATCATCACCACTCCATGGCAAGTAGCGGCCGCTGACATGATGGGCCCCCTACTGAAGACAACACACGGCCACGAATACATTTTCGTGATCGAAGATCTATTTATGAGGTGGGCCGAAATTGTACCGCTACGGCGAGCCAATAGGAAGGCTGTTGTGAGCGCACTGAGATCGCGTCATCTGTCGACATGGTATCCCCGAAGCGCTGTTGACGGCACCAAGTTCCGGACACAAAGATATTGATGGATTTTTGGAGAGCCTGGGCATACGACACATGCTTACGACACCGTATCACCCGCAGGCAAATCCGGTTGAACGCCTGAACCGCACCATCAAGATCGTGATTCGAGCTTTTGTCAAAGCCAATCATAAGTCATTGGATGAGAAGCTGCCTGAACATGTGTTCGCCAACAACGCAAAGAGGCACGCTTTCATAGGTTTCTCCCCCGTGTTGCTTAACAGCGGTAGGGAACCGTAGGCCCCAAGTACGATGCACCGACAGGTCGATTCAACGGCCCAGCAACGCCTAGAGGAAAGCCAAGCATCGCGACGTGGTCTACGCTCCCGGCGACCAGGTATGGCGGGAAAATCACGTCTTGTCCTCGGCAACGCAAGGCGTGGCAGCGAAATTGGCCCCAAGGTACGCCGGCCATTTTACCGTCCGAAGAGCATTGGGTTCCAACACCTACGAGTTGGAATCCGAAGAAGGCACGCAATCAGGCCCTATTCACGTGAGGCAGTTGAAGCCCTACGTGAGCAGAACCTCAGCGACGGTGGGAGACCCTCCTTCTAACGACTCGGGGTCCAAAGAAGAAGTGGTTAGCGCTCCTCAACCACCGTTGGAAAGCGGCGAACAGGCGAAGCGCGACCCGACTATCACGAGCCCACCTCATGTAAGCGAGGCTGCCGGACTAGCCAGGCCGAAACGAGGCCGCCCACGAAAAGCGACCGTGGTGCCGAAGCTCTGGGGCGCTCACTGGTCGCTTTATTAAACGATATATATTATTGATTAATAACACAAGCGCCTGTCACCCAATGACCCAGGGTGCTTACTTGCCACTGTATAAATCAATAAAAGGTTAATTGATAACCCAAGGGCCTATCACCAAGTGACCCGGGGCGCCTACTGGTCGCTTTATTAAACGATATANTTTTACAATTCGTAACGTATGCGCAACGAGAGGTGCGAGCGACGCGATCATAGTAAATTATTAAGTATGGCTTTTCCCTAAAGAACTTTACACGATAAGCATAAAAATATGTATCGGTAGAAATTACATGTAATTATTGAATCTGAAAAAATATATCACCTGCCCAATGAAATATGTTACGAACCCTACCCAATTTCCGACCATTGTACGTTATTTCAAGCACCCATATACTTCCGACTTTAAAACTCTTTCTGAGAATGTATACGTTTTTATAATGCGTTCACAATAAGTTTATCATTTATTTTTGCTAAAATTTTATTTAGCAATGACAATACATTTTCTTGATCAACTTATCCTAGCTCATTATCACTTCTAGGAACTATTGAATAAGCTAAATTATAAGGTAGTTGTTATTGATGTCTCATGGCAACAGTTATTGGAAAATTAATGTTAGACGAGGTGATAATAACTGTCGCACGGATGCATAAACACTTTATGAACGTATGAAGCAGCTACACACTGCTGCAGTGTATATGCACACATTTAAACATACATAGAGGAGGGTGGGGCAAGCTAAGTACGGTGACACAGTGTAGCACCGTGATTGTATTAATTCTTTAAGATTTAAAAAAATCAAATTTTGGTATGAATGCAATGAAAACACTTATGTTATAATACTCTACGTTTTCGATGTCAAGAAATAACGTTTTCTATTTATTGTATAATTTTAAAATATTAAGTTTTAAAAAAAGGTTGGCTTCATTTTTTATTAGCTTGAAACAACTAGAAAATAGTAGATTTTGGTAAGAGCTTCGATGGCTCAGTGATCAGCGTGCTGGTCTATAGCCGGAGATACTCGAGGAGTCATGGGTTTGAATCCCGTCAAAAAATATTGAGATTTTTTCTCGAGCTTTTTCAATGGGATGAATACCCAGAATGCCGAAATATCACTTATCCGAATTTGGAAACAAATAGGGATAAACTGCGCAGTGAATGACCAAAATGTTGTATGTGTAAGTGTAGAGGATAAGAAATAAAATGTTAAGTATGTAAATGATGGTTAGTATATTTATGCGTATTTATAAACGTATGAGTTTCATAAAAAAGATGCTTAAAATAGTCTTAGTCCATTTAATTTATTTTAAATATTGGTTTTATGTTACAGTCTGGTAATAATCAGTGAATGACCGCTGACACCCGAAGAATGACCAGGGATGCAATGAATGACCAATGCATGAAATGTATTTTATTTTTTTTGAAAAAATAATTTAAACAAAATGTATGTTGAGTTTCGCAGTTTTTATTTACCAAAAAATACTGAATAATTTATTGCAGTAATATAAAATATCCATGTATCATTGTTATTACGATAAATACATATTTAAATATTTTTTTAGTCAGTCTTTGAACTTTTAATACTATTTAAAGCAAGCCCTGTTTCAATTTGGTTAGAAGTAAGATCACTAAAAGAAACATCCTTGAAACCGAATGATTCTGCCTTTTGCGTAACTAGTGAAGCAAGCTGTGCTTTTTTTTCTAATTTTTTTTTAGTTACAATTTTATTTCAAACTCAAAGCTCTTTTTCTATTTTCTTGTTTTTCTTTTTTTATTTTCTTTCTAACTTCTTGCTCAAATTTTTTAAACTCTTTTCGAAAGAAAAGTCAACACGTGGCCAGCTTATTGGGTAAAGTTACTATCGGTCTTTAAAAAGGCACGGTACAGCGAGTTAGATGGTTTATTGGAAAATATCTTTCCATTAAACTTGATAATAGATTGGGTGTACTTGAGACAATTGTTACGCCCTCTAAATAGTACCTAGTAGGATGGATGGATGACCGAGAAGGATAGTAATTACAGGGATAAAAACATGGGAGGTAAAGATTAGGGACATGGAGTCCATAAAAACCTTTGCAAGGGGTATACGTTAGAATCTTAATACAATACAATAGTAGGTTTTGGTAAAAAAGGTGCATTCGATAGTTAAAGTCTTCGGCTTCAAAACTGAGGGGGTATTGGGTAGCGCGGATACAAGAAAAAAAAATAAAGCTGAGATAGAAAGATACTTTATTGGTGCAGCAAAAGTAAGCTAGCGTGTGTACAGACCGGTTGTTGGCCTTAGACGAACTGTACAGGCAACCTACCAAGCAGCGCCGGTTGCGAGCTTAGCAGTACTATACACTGTAACGGTGAGAGACCATCAGGCCATTACCGGCGGGCTAGGGCAGGTAAGGAAGCAGGGAAAGGGGGGAAAAGAGTAAAAGGGACTAGGTGGGAAAGCGGTAAGGGAAAGGAGGGGAACTGAAGAAAAGGCCGAGAGAGCGCTAGATTAGCTTGGGCCAGCGAACGCGCGTGAAGCGATTTTTGCTGTCTTCTTTTTCGGATTTTACGCGAGAAGTGAAATTGTGGAGCTTTAGTTTTTTTGATACGCGAGAAGCGTAGTGCGATTGCCGCTGATACCACGGATATCGGTGACCTTTGGCAGGGATACAGTGCCACGTCGTGGTACAGTGTTTGAGGCCGTGACCCGGCTCCTGACCCAGCTGACAAGGTCAAGCCAAGGCCAGCCCCGACGACCTTGACCTTCCAACCCAGCCAGTAGGGACGTCTACTGGCCTCTGTGTACTCGCTTCGGCAGCGTCTGTAGTCTCAGCCTATTCAAGGCATCGTCGAGGAGCGACCCCCGAGACACTGTAAGTACCTGCCAATAGACAGTTTATTGTAAAGGGCAGTGGCCCTCGATTAGCCCACGTGTCTGCCCGGTTCGCGAGTTTGCGCCGTAAGCTCGTCGAGTATTCGCACTCAACGAGTAAACATACTATACACACACACACGCATACCCCTGCGAGTATCATGTATTTTGTATTGTTTTTTTAAACTGTTTTGAATATATATTTTGGCTTCAATATAATACTCGTCAGTGCTTACTCTTTTTTGTTGTGTGCCCGATTTCCCCCTTGTACCACGATGTAGTCGCAAGAAGCGACGACGACATTCAAGGTCGCCGCGATACTTGACCCCGGCGGTATCTCGTGGAACGAGACCCGCGTATATACTTTACAGGAAGTGTCGCCGAGGGTACCCGGGCAACACAGGCCTGGTCAAAGTGGAGAGACTCCGCCTCGTTATTCCGCATTGGCAGCACCCCGCAACATTGGCGCTCGACGAATAACCCATGGTTAGGTATCGCGCGACGTCATCTACAAGGTAGACGACAAATACTATTGTTACATCTATAGCAATAGTAAAGTAGGTGCTGTAGCAGTAGCTACAGCAAAAACAAAACAGATTGCGTGTATAATGCGTAGAACGCGTATAACGTACGCGAAAGACACTGGAAGACTCGTATAGGTCGCGCGTGTAAACAAAGCAGCGGCTTTGTTTACGTGACAATTATGAGTTGCTGCTGACTTCAAGCACTCAAAATTTTTTGTGTACGAGTGCGAGCGAGAAAGGAAATAATATTTCGAGACGAAATATTATTTTCGACTGCCAACAAGCTTAGCCTGTGAAATCGGATTTTCACAGGTGGCGAACGCTGATCTACAGCGCAAGTAGAGTACACAGCGCGTATACGCCGGTATACAGGTATACACGGCTTCTCGCGGCTCGTAGTGCAAAGAGCGCAGTGGTAGTAGTGTACGTGTGCAAAGGTACACTATACATAACTGTACTTGACATTGTACCACACACGTACACACACAAAAGAGAGAGTTGAGGGAGTTGATTTCCCTACAGCTGATAGCTTTGAATAGAAAGCTATACCAAAATAATTAATTTAATTTAAATCCTTACGGCATAAATTTAGGAAGAAAGTTGCGTCCAACTAACGCTTTGGCGTAAATTCCCCCTACCTGTCAGCTCTCTTTCCCAACCAGAAGAATCATGGCATCGATACCACAGGATAAAGCAGATACGGTAAATAAATTTATCAGGTCATTAATAAAAAATGACCTGGGTATAAATTTTCTAATAAACCTCGAGATGCTAACGACTGGCAGCAATACAGTGAGGGCTCACCGCCTCTACCAGCGGCTCGCGGAAAAATACGTCCCCGAGGATTTTGAGCCGGCAGGGGATATCAACGCAGCCGTATTACGACGGCTAGAGGCTCGTAACCTCATGATATCAAATCCTGCGGAGTTTGCGAAAGTAAATGAGCGAACTGACGCCATACATCCACTACAAATAGTGCGGGACAGTGAGGAGGTGAATAACCTCCTAATAACCACGACGACATCGGTAATGACACACACGCAGGCTAAAGCCCTGGATGTCCCGACAGCTGCGACGAACGAAGACGAGCTTTTCATTAACACGTCCTCGCCTATCAGGAACTCGGACGAGAGTAGAGAAGCTCAGTCAGAGCAAACTCTCGAAAAAAGAACAGATGGCTGCGCGATAGGCTATTAGAAGCCAATGAAAGCATCGAAAACTTAACACGAATAAGTTCAGCTTTGACATCGAACCAGAGTCAGCCACAAATAAGAAATGTGAAATTCTCAAGCAACAACGTGCCAGTGAAAAGGTGCGAAACCATATTTGGCGAGCAAGCGTTTGCGAATCTCGCAGGATCGCAGGCTACACCATTCGGAAACGGCCGATACAACGTAGACTTGGTGTTGGCGTTGGCACACATTCTAGCGTCACCACCACCCAGGACGATGGGACGCATATGGCCACCGGATCCAGTCAGCTGGGTGCAAACGATATGCCCATCATGCGCAGCAACAAGTGCATACACGGCATCGGTAAGCTACCCGCAAATGAGTGGGTATTTGACGGCGTCACCAGCGCGTACAACGCAAACACAAGTGTTCACGACGTGGGCACACACGTATGCGGTGAGATCGTCAACGCACCCGACGTACTTCAACCTGCCCCCGTATTCGGCTGTACCAGTTGACCCCACACGTCCAGCCTGGTCGGGGGGGGGGGGAGTCTCCCGCCTTCGGCGGAAAGACAGTCGGGGTCAGGCAGGTCGTACGTCGACCCCGGATGCCGTGATTTAGGACAAATTATCCGGCGATGGAACGTAAAGTTCACGAGGGACAGTCACGACAACTTTGACTCCTTCCTCACGCGCATTGCTAAGTGCCGCACAACTTTAGGGCTTACGGAAGCAGAGCTTTTCCAAGCTCTGCCAGAGCTTATGACTGGCATCGCAGCAACGTGGTTCCGCCATGAAGACGACCAGTGGATCAGCTGGGCTGATTTTGTAGCTGCAAGGCAGGAGTGGTATAGCTCAGGCGAAGAGGTGCAACGCCCCCTAACCTCAGATGCGCAAATTCGTACCCACTACGCTGGTGAGCCCATACGAAATTTCTTAACACAGATTAAGAATATCGTGCGGCGAATTCAACCTCCATGGCTGTTCGAACGTCAGTTGGACCTATTCCACAAGAATATGCGTCCTGAGTTACAGGATCGAATCCAACGAGATGAGGTACACAGTATGGCAGAGATGCTGTGAAGGGCCACCGAGGCTGAGTGCCTCTTGGAGCTCAGAAGTGCGCTAGGGAGCGCAGCTATGGCCGACGGACGACCGTCACGCACTTAAGGCCATGTCACTCAACCCTTCGAGCTGCGAAGGGTGAAACAGGACGTGGACAAAGATTATTAGAGAGATTGCTGACTGCAATGCTACGGCGCGAGTTCACTTTTGGCCACTTTTTCGAGCGCCCCGTCGCGGCCAAGCGGTCGAACCAGGCACACATATTTTTTTTTTATTTGAGAAGCATGGAGGGGGTTTACCCAGTGTGTGCCTACGGATTCGTGTGGAAATGGGCGTGTAGGCACATACTTTGGAGATTCACGCTGAGTGTGCGCTTGCCGAGTTGCGTGGAAATGGGCATGTAGGCACACATTATGAAGACGCATGGAAGGGGGAAGTGGTGTGACGTATGACAATATATAGTGAGCCTGTAAAGAGGAGAGAAGTGTGCTTCTCCGCTTCTGACTGTTACTACATATAAGTATATATGTATGATGCAGCTGAGCGGAGCGAATGTGTGCGATGAGCGAGGCGATCAGTGTATTTTTATGCTAGTATCGTATTCTAGTTCACCGATACGCTTCAACCTGATATTATAAATATGGATGCTTTTTTCCTTTTCAGATTTTTATGTTAACACGTCGTAATAATTATTAACTGTAGCCTAAGCTTTGGAGGTTCTCCATGAACATATGCCACTTCTAAACC
>NW_019381519.1:1703460-1732050 GCF_000648655.2 Copidosoma floridanum
ATAGATAAAATATTAAGTGATTGCAAAATGCGTGCTGTATCAGCCGTTCCCTTCCGCAAAATTTTTTTGACTATGCATGACCTTATAACAAAGTGGCAGTCGTTGTCGTTTTTCAGAAATTTGGTACAGTAGTGCATTAAAAAACTTGATGAGAATAATTGAGCAATATTTTGTGACTCTTGTTGGTACACTAGCTCTTTCTTTCTTTATCTCCTAATATTGTGATCAATAAATTAAAAGTAATAATGTGAGGCCAAGTCATGATAGTCATACGGAGCACTCTTTGTACAAAAGTTATATGATTTATTTATTTACTTATTTATAGAATTTGTGGGCCCAATACCAATCAAATAACAGTGTGTTGCTGAGTGCAGCACATAAACAAATGTACAGCAGCGTAGTATAATAGTTATGTCATAAAAATGACTAAGTTGTAAGTTGTAAAGAATTTTATGTAATAAAGTAACTTACATAAATGAATAGTGTGTGTACATGCTTAGTAATTGAAAGTTACATACAGTATTGAAATCAAGCGACTGTTAATAATATCAAATATTAAAAATTTAATAGTAAACAGTGTTACCTTCGTAGAATGAGCTTTCTAGTTTACAAGAATATTAATGAAGAAGATAATGAATAAAATGAAATATTGTAAACTCAGTACCAGCGAATAAATAATTCAGGAGGCCGGAGAGTGATGTAGGACGAAACGAGCTATTGATTGGATAGTAAGATTTGTTGGAGATTATTTTGAAAATATGTGTATATGATGCTATTTAATCAACAATTTTTGTTTTTCATTTATGTTTTTTTTTATTTTTTTAAAACTATGACAATTAGCCTTCTTAAGAGATTCGTGGGTCAAAACATAGTTTATGAAAAAAAATAACAACAAGATGTACGTGAGAAAAAAGCCAAGGGCATAAAAAAACTCACTTTATTAAAATACTAATACAGTAACTTAAATTTAAACTCATTTAAAATATTTACATTATATATACAATAATATACATACATACATACACATACATACACATTGACTCTTAATTACTTTTTACATTTTTTACATAATGAAAGTTATATCAAAAAATTTTATATAATTTACTATATATACAAGTAATACATGGTGAACGAAAAGAGCGCATAGTGATAGAAATTTCTGTAGTAATTTTGACACATTAAAGATCTAAGAATTATAAATCGTTATCTGAAAATAGAAAAACAATTTTTTTTAACTTTGTTCTAAGGGCCTGAATCTAATCAGTCCATATTATCAAGACATGTCTGTATATTCAACCGTAATGGGCTTGTTTCTAGCATCAGGTGGCGCTCCTGTGCTTTTGTAAGATTTTTATAGGAGTATATCTATATATTGCAGGAAATCCAATTGAAATCCATTCAATATATAGGTATACTACTATGGAAATCTTACTTGGGCACACTAACACCACCTGATTCCAGAAACAAGCCCAGTATCGAGACTAATTTTCTTCTAATCAATCATTACAACTTTAAAGTATACAAGTAATATGTTTATAAACTAAATCTTACATAAATTCATGTATTTAAGTAAATCACAAAATGATTGAAGACGTAATTTGTTTCTTGATAAAACAAGGAATAAAAGCTCTAATTAATCAAGGAATAAAAGCTCTAATTAATGTTTCTTTGAATACTACATAAGTTACCGAATACAACGATTAAAGTATGAGAAATTTGTATGGTTCATTAAACGGGTTACTAAGGGTTTTGATATATTAATGATTTTAAAAAATGTGCACTCACAAACTACAACATCTTGAATACTAATATTATTATAACTCAAACGGTCGTAATAGAGACAGACTCGATAATAGGACTATCTACCCCTATTAATATACATTAAATACATCTAAAAATAGCCTAATGCCGAAGTAACATCACCAGGAATATATTTAACGCTGTACATTGAAATAGCTTCCGAAAAAATAATAATTTAAAAGTTTTTTACAATAAGCATTTTACGGCTATTAGTTTTTATGTGTTTTTTCGCCTCTGCTTTTCGTTTTTGATTGTTCTCCCGAGTAGTTTTGAAAACTTTCACTTTCAACAAAATTTTTAAGGCTTCTACTCGATGTTCATAACACGCATTATTCTTATCAAACCACTGAGGAAAGTGCTCGTTAGTTATTTTTTCCACTACATCTGTCAAAGAAGTAATTANTTTATTATTTAATAGAGAGGCCAGTTAGCGCCCCGGGTCATTGGGTAATAGGCACTTGTGTTATTAATATTACAATTTTTAATTTCCGCGTGTCTTTGGCAATGCCCCTTTACTGCTGTGCTGTCTGCTCAATGGAACATACTCCCTAGATCGTATAGCTATATATACGATCTAGGGAAAAAGTTCCGATATTGAATCCGCCTAACCCAACGCTGGACAGGCCTACCCATCCCAGAGGCCACGGAGGCTCCACAGCCATTGGCTCTCGAAGCCGCTGCCGATCCGGACGCCGCCTGGGAAGGCATCCAGGAACGGCTTGATCAGACTCGGAAGCACGTCGTGGCGAGCCGTGAAGAGGCGCTCGCCACATTCACGGAAATTGAGGCCTTTGTTCGGGCGCGCGGCTATACGAACAGGACCTCCAAGACCGAGAAGACGGCCATGATCGGCCGTAGATGCTTCTCGGCCTTCAACCCAACTTGGAGCGAGACGCGTCAACTCCTCGATGAGGAAGAGCGTCTTCGCATTGAGGAGGCCCGATGCCTTGAGGACAGGAGGAAGGCGGACGCTGAGGCTCGGCAGCTCTGCCAGGAAGCCGAACGCTTCCTGACCAAGGCACGTACGGTCGAAGCTAAGGCGACGGGGATCACCGCCCGCCCCGTCTGCTACTGTATGTGCGGCTTGCAAGGGGTGAAGTGGTCCAAGGAGTGTCCGAGGCGCTCCGAGCACTTCAGGTATGAGTATGAGCGCGTGGGTGGAGGCTGGATCTGTAAGTGATCCGGTCCAGGATCAACCCAGCCACGGATCGACTGCCATACAATTTTCTTGTTTTGGATTTTGTTTTTAGTTTTTTTTCTTTTCCTCTTCCTCTCGGCAGAAGTGAAACTTTCAACACAAACATTATTCAACTTGGTAAATCAGAAACTAAGAAAATTAGAACACATCTAATTTTAGTAGGTCTTTAAGGATCTGATATTAAAAAAGTAAAAATTTTATTATTACGTATTCGAGCATGCGCTTGCATAAAATACATATACTTATATTACATGTGATTCACAAATTCAAAATACTTCCATGTTTGCTATGATATGTGTATTAATACATGTACGAATTGTTGGTCATGTAATGCATAACGAAACAAAAATTTTCCCCAGAGTGCCCCAAGAAAAGGTATTTTTGTCCAGTTACGCAAGACAAAAATTCCTTTTTTTTAAAATTACTATTCGTATATTTGATATGACATCATAAATATACACTCAGTGGAACTCTGATCTGTCCCGGACCCTATTTCGGAACTATGACGTAAAGTGCTGTTCAATAATAGGGTTCGGGACAGAACAAAGTTCCACTGACTGTACAATCGATTCTTGTTTAAACCATTGTACCCAAAAATACCATTTTTTTTTTTAATTTTGGCTACCATAAAAGTAAAATAATTTACTCCATCTGATTGAGATTAAGGAAAATAATGTACATATAGCTATTTTCTCGTTTTCAAAGGTAAGATTATCGTATTATACATATATTTAATACTTTATCCAGTTTTTTTTTACATACATGTATACGTATGAACATGTATGTAACGACCGGGACATGCAACACGTATATATGTATATGAAATACATACGTATACTTTACCTCTAGTATAGGTAAGGCTACTATTTTTCTCTTATTTCCTCTTTTCTCCATACCTATACCCTATACCTTAGCTTAAGCAAGCTCATCGGTTTAGTGTTAATGTTAATTTAAAAACATACATACTAACATAGCTATAATATATGTATACATGAATAGGTATATATTACCAGTGTGAGGGGAAGGGAGCAAGCAGCATACATGCGAGAGAAAGAGAGATGAAACGGTAGACAGTAGAGTGGCGCGCGCTGCAAAAAAGAGAGACGGAGCGGGAAGAAGTGTGTAAGAGAGGAGATTGAGAAGAGGGCTTGGGCCACAGGGTGGGTGATGGCTACGTTTTTTCGTAACGCATTTTCCTTCACGCGGCTGTTAACGGCCCAACATAAAAAGTTTTACTTCAAAAAAATTAAAAAAAACATATAAACCTTTATTTAATACAATCAGATGGGTCACGTTCATTAATGTTTCTAATAAGAATTTTATGCGAAGCGCATAATAAGCATATGTATACATGTAAAAACAAAAAGAAGATTTTCACTTAACTCGAGATTAATGTCAAAATCAGTTTTCATCGAATTTTATCGACGAGAAAAGAAACACATTAACAACAACAAATTATCAAAGCTCGTTAAATAAATATATATTATTCACGATACTTATCAATTCAAAATCATTAAATATGTATGAACAAAAATTATCGAAGTCCACGTAAAGATTGACAAATTGGGCTAGTGCGCGAGGGTTCCAAGAGGCCAAGTCGTAGCACTTGCTAGGCAGAAAGATCCGAGTAAAAAGCCACTGAACTCTGGTCACTGATCAGCATGAGGCCTCGGGAAAATTTGGTGGCTCAAGCAGTGGTACTCACACTCTTTGAATCCCAAAACTTTCCACGTATGGGTGACAAAGATAGCGACCGATAAGTTCATCTGCCATGTGGTTACGTCATATGGCATGATTCTCGCTATTACAGGCCTATCGGAACGCTAAGGTGGACAGCTTACTTCTGTAGTATGACTAAGGAGCGCCTAAATTTGAATGTTATATTGTAAGCAAAACTTAATGTTATTTGGAGAAGTATCGAAGTTTATTAAACCTGTATATATTATTCACATCATCTCTCCTGTTTCTTATTTACCATAATTTTAATACTATTTTTTTTAATTTAAAAAAAAATGTTCCATTTTTTATTAAATGGTACTCTAGAGGTTCCATAGTCTTTTTTCATTTTAGTGAACATGCAGTGTACAATAAACTATACAATAAAACTAAGTTACAAAACAATTTCATTGGATCGTGCCCCTTTTAAAATTTCACTGTCCAACCATAACAATAACGAATTTTAATCAAATCAAAAGAATTTGTGAATAAATAAAAATAATGATTCACCTGGTATTTCCATTTGATCGAGCCATTTTAGGTAATCATAACAATATAAATCGAGATAATCTCGATTCGAAGGCATGCCGTCAAGATTACATTAGAATGATTCCTCGTCAGCATAATGATTTGCAGTTGTTTGTAAATTGACATCATGCATCACCGGTCTCTGGACTTCAAAATGATGGAGCAAAGAAATGTCAAAGGTTGTTTCATTTTGAATGCCTTGAGGCGTATTTTTCATGATCACTTCAGTTTCTGGAGATACGCATTTTTTGTTTAATGTTAGACCTGCTTACAAATGGGCATAACGTTTTGCAGGTGGAGGTAAAATCGGTGTATGAGCTTCTTGCATTTCCATAACAATGATACTTGTCCCTTTCGATTTAATATTCAATCCACCAGGTGCCTGTTTGAATTGAGATGAATTTTGAAGCATAACTTCATTAAGCGATAATGAAGTTGGCCATTTTTTTCGATTGTTGGGCGTCTGCGTGATACCAAATTTTTTTTGTATCCGCAACCCATCTTGAAATCACCTGGTTTTAACTCGTCTTTTTTAAAATTAGGTGTATGAGGTCGTGGCTGAGGCTTTAATACCTAAAAAATTGGAGGTTTAATGCATTCACTTTTCATCATATGAAAGAAATACCCACTTGCATCAACTTCGATCATTTTTTGATTCACCCATACACTCATGTCGCGCAAGCCAGATGATAGAAATTGACATGGAAAGTCATGTGGGCTTGACATAATCACAAAATTGGTACTGACAAATTTGGAATCTTTTCGATGATAATTAAATATACATTAAAACGCGAGGATATTAAACTCGAAGAATTAAGACTTCCAAAGAGCGTACCTTCAAATCTTGGATTTATTTATTGGTCTATTGTGACCCGTACAGGTGAAAAATAAGGTCTCAACAAGGACAAGTGAAAGTTCCCCCAAATTTTGCGATTGCTATCGTTGATTAGCAAATAAGTATCACCGAATATTTTTATAATTATGTATGCGCCCTCATACACCAAGAATAACTTAGCGACTTTTTTATCTAGAGCATCAGATGTATTCAATGCTCTCAGATATATTCGGCGTATAATAACTCATTTGGCTTTGGAATATAAATATATTTTTCCCATATTGTGAGGCGACTTTTATTTAAAAATAATTCTATTGGAGTAAATTTCGTAGTTTCCTGAACGGTTTCATTGATTATATTTATAATAAAATCCAAATATTCATACCAACTGGTATGTTTATTATTGACACAAGCTCGAAAAAAACGTGCTAACTTTCTATGAATGCGTTCTATAAGATTTGACTGTGGATGCCTAATACTCGAGAATAAAATTTGAATATTTTCTCATTTGAATCAATTTAGCCGTTTTTTGACGTAAACTGCATACCATGATCATGCAAAACTTGTAGCGGTATACTTTATTATATTATCAGCAGTAGCTTTCCTCATAGGATACAAGACTACGAACTTAAAAAAAAAGTCAATAACCAAGAACAAATATTTATACCCAAATTTTGCAGTAGGCAGGGGTCCATAGAAATCGACTGAAAGTATGTTCAGCGGCTTTTCCGTATATATTGGTGTAAATTATTCGCGATACTTGGTAGTCCAAACTTTATTGATTTGATACGTATGACAATGTTTAATGATGTATTCTATTTTTCAATTTTGGGGCCAAAAATTTTTCTTTCACTAATTTATACATTTTATATCAACCTATATGTAAATACAATGTATGTATTTCAGATATAAATGGTACAAGAAATTTTTCGGGTGAAATCAATTTTAATAACTCGTTTTTCTTTTTATGTAATAAATCTGTTTGATATACAAAGTATCGATGAATGTGAGCATAATTTTGTAGTAGCAAATACTTAATATTTTTTATATAATCATCGTCCTGTTGCAGTTGTTTGAATTGTTTCAACGATTGTTTAAACAAATCACTGGGTTCATGGGCACAAATTAGCGAAATGAGAAACTCATTGTGATTTTGATCTGTTAGATAATTTACGCTACTCAAAAATTAGCACTCGTGTTATTCTTACCTTAAATCTTATCTTACTAATATATAAAGCAAAGTCGCTAAAACCGTTGTAATCGCAAACTGCGAAAACTACTTAACCATTATTGCTGAAATTTAACATACTAATTCTTGATAATTCCGAGATGGTTTTTGCATAGTTTTTTTCTTGAAAAAGTTAATAACAATAGCGATAGTCAAGCTCAAAGTATTGCTAAAATAAGCTAGATTTGCGCTTTAGTTCAGTAGGATACGCTAGGTAGCGTCGAGGTAAAATTAAAGCCACCCAGAATCAAAGATGATGAAAAGTGATTACAAGATGCCCCATCGAATTGTCGATTGTCAAAGCCATTCATCAGCAGTTCACCTGGAACACAGTTGTTAGTCGTGCAGCTGGGTATCCTGTCTACCTATGACACTCTTCTTTTATGGGCGAGCAGAATAAATCGGTTTTTACCCTGGATCGCCAAGATAACCAAGTGCCACGTAAAAATAGGCGTTCGGAAAGTCAATGTCTCCCGTGAAATACCAAGAGACGTGTCTAGCCAGAGCACAATCTGCTCCAACACTTCAGAGTTTTGGGGTCGTTCAACCATCCGACCTGGTGTCGTCAGAGAATTTTCTACTTTGAATGCAAGCCAAGAAAGACAGCCCTAAAGAGTACGGGCAGCCACAACAGCTTCCTTCTTAGTGGTCATTCCGAGGGTATACCTTACAGAGAAGGTACTCTCTCCGTACACGAAGGCTTCGAGGGCAAAAGTCAAGCTACCCGCAACCATCTCTCCATCATCAAGAATAATGACAAGGAATAGCTAGAAGTTTCACCACTGGTCCTTTTCAGGGCCACTTAATCCCTACTTAACCGTGAATCTCATCGATTATTTTACAGGCCACCTAAATTTAAACTACCTTTCCAACGAATACATTTTTACTACCATTTCCGAAAACGATTTATTGACTAAAAGACCATGTAAAGTCGGCCACTATTAAACCAAGTCAGTCATTCACTAGCCAACGTAACGAGCAGAGTTGTCCGTCATAAGGCTGGGAAACCAGGAATCACCTACACTCCAAGGTCTGCGCTGGAAGAACCTTACAGCTATCAAGGAAAAATAAACTTGAACCAACGGAGCAGTCTCCTTCAGGCAAGCATCACGACCAATCTCCCCATCTTAGATCACTAAAACGACTAAGCTCTGTAAAAAACAAAATGTTTTAGATAGCAACGTCTTGGGCGTAATACCAGGAAACGTTGGGAAAGAGCTCTACAAGTAGCTCCAGCAGTTCAGATGTAGTTTTACTCCCAATCAGTGTGGTGCTACAATAACAGGCCAAAGAAAATCACCCTGAGTTATAGAGGCAATCACGTTGGCTGGAATTGTCAGTCAAGAAAGAGTTTACTTAAGTAGCTCACAAATCCTTTTTAAGGTCATCAGACGTCCAACTATCTTGCCAAAAAATATATTACAACCTAATAAAGTTACAAAAAATAGCTTTCAGGGCTTATAAAAGTCTTAACTACGTCAAAAGTCGCAAGAAGTCAAATCGGAAGGAAAACTCCAAATGAATCTAATAAATACAATTTTAGGCGTCAAGAAAATGACGCTGAACATTTATCGAAATTAAAGCAGCATCAAAATCGATAACTAAAGAATTTATCAAGTGAGGGATCAGCTTTTTACTATAACCTTTATAGTAATCTCTTAAATATTCCAGATTTTTAAATAGGTAGAATATGTATAAATATTTTTGTGATGATAAAAAATGTAGAAATTAGGCTTCAGGACTTCGATGCTGTGGTAATAAAGTTGTGAGTTAAAAGAAGAAAATTTTCTTTCATTATACATTTTTTATGAGTTTAAAATTTTTACAGCTTTAAAAAATAGCCTTGTTCATAGATTATACGGGAGAATCTTCAAATCAATGACCTTTCATAGCCAAGGATTATTTTATGGCATAAGGAATGCATGGTACTTTTCAGCATAATTATATTTTTTCGCTATTTACAGCTTTTCACTTGATCAAATAAACTGTATGGATTCCAAACAAATATGTTTTTAATAAGAAGATTTTTGTTCTGAGAAGTGTCAGAAATAGATGTCAAGTTTTTAACTGAAAACGTTTCACATTACATGTCAACACACTACGGTGTTCCATTTAGTGATTTTCTGGCAAAGCCGAGACGAGGGGTCGCTAGTATGAGATATTTCTGAATTATAATTTTGTAGAGATAACTGCCAATGCTGCAGTCAAGCGTTATTAAAGCGACATGTCTTTAAAAACGCTAGCGCTACATGATCCGTTTGCACGAGAATCTTTCTTGCACCACGTAAATATATGTATAGCTTATCTAACGACCAAACTAGTGCTAATAATTCCTTTTCGGTTGTATAATAATTTAATTTAATAGCACGTAAAGTTCGGCTAACAAAAGTGATTATTTCTTCTTCGCCTTTGGAATTTAATGGCGATTAGATGGCCGCTGTAGCGTAATCACTAGCATCAGTCGTTAAAATGTATGGTTTTATTACATCCAAAATTTTAAAATAACCTTTTTATCAAATGCATTTTAGATATCATCAAAAGGATTTTGATGATAATCCTTTCTTACGAACGGTTAATTTTTTACAATAATTAATTCAATGGAATAGTCAAACTCGCATAATTTATTACAAATTTCATATAAAAATTAACAAAACCTAAGAACGATTGAAGTCCTTGTACATTCTTTGGCACCGGAAAATTTTTTACTGTCGTGATCATTTCAGATTGTGGTTTTAACCCATTGCCCGATAGTCTTATGCCACAAAAAATCAAATTCTTCTCTGGAAAAATTTTATTTTTTGAAACTCAAACGCAAACTATATTAAGAAAAACGATCGAATACTAGTCTTAGATGTTTCACATGAGTATCAAAATCAGGTGAGAATATAGAAAGATCATCTAAAAATTGTAGAATAAATGATTTTAAATCCCATAAAACTTCATACATACCACGCAATAAAGCAGATCCTAATGTTTTTATGCAAAAAGGTACTACATTGAATTCAAAGATGATATCCAACTTGACCACCGTATACTTTTTTGACTCTTCAGTCAAGGAGATTTGCCAATAGGAACTGTTAATCAAGATTTGTTATAAAACGGGCATTTTTAATCTTGGCAAAAGTTCCTCTATACCGCGATGTGATTCAAAATCATGAACTGGTTGATCATTTAGCTTCCTCGCGTTTAAACATAATCGCTCCGAGTTATCTTTTTTGATAACAATCCGAATAGGGTTTATATAAGGGCTTCACGACCTTTGCATTATATTCAATTTTTGTAATTTCGTTTTGTACTTGATGACGAAAATTTAAGGGAATAGGGTATTGACGTGTAAAATAGGGTTGATCATTTTTTAGTGTGAGACAATGTTGATAAGTATTTATGACCCTGGGTCGCTTTTCAAAAATATATTTATATTCCTAAACTAATGTTTTTAATTGTAGATTTTAGGTATCAGACAAATTATTATATAAATCAATCTTTGAACCTTTCTCACGTGAAAAGAGCGCATAATCGTTACAACAATGATCGATAATATGATCCTCCTCATCGCTCAAAAAAAATTCGTTGATTATATTATTCGTAGTATCCAACAATGTTTTTAATAAATTATCATAATTTATTTGAAAAGATTTACGAAGTTCCTCTGATTAAAATTCCTTCAACATTTTTATACTAGAGGCTTCATTTTCAACTCGTATGCAGATCAGTTTCTGAGTCGAATCAATAATTAAATCTGATTTTTTAAACGCGTCAAACCCTATGATAATATTTTTTGTTAATTTAGGTTCAATGACAAAGAGTAACGAAATTTTAAAATTTTCGAATTGTATTGAAAACCATACTCACTTAGTAACGCGAGTAGTTTTTAGTCCCCTTGCGACTCTTATGAACTTACCCATTAATAACGGCAAAATAGGAGCATTTTGCGCAAGGAGAAGATTTCAAAATTTTCGTTATAAAATGATTCGGATAAACACGTAATTTCACTCCCAAAATCGATAAGTGGGTTAAACTCTAAGCCTTGAATTTTTAGGGCAATAAGTAGGCATTTTAACTTATGTTTTATAATATCCTGTGGATTTATGTCATACAATAAAAATTCTCTAGGATTCTCAGAACACGAATCGATATTTTCATGTTTATATATGTTGCCTACTTGAAACAAATTATTTATTTTTGTCGGTTTTAGATAACTATGAAGTTGCGCACTAATCAATAATTGGAAAAAACTGCCGTTACAATCAATCCCATGATGTATGACCGATTTCTGCCTTTTTCTTTTGAGTTTTATAGATCGCCAATTTAAGCGTTTGTAAATTAATTTTCGCATATGCAAACGCCAAACCCAATTCCGTACGACATCGATATCAATCTTGGGAAAATGATTTCGATGATATGCTTAATTTATACATGAAGAATTTAGTATGATCTTTTGTCGTTTTTTGGACGATTGTCAAAAATTAAGTGTGCGAGAATTTTAGTCCAGTCATTTGAACTAGAGCTCATGGATAAAAAATTTAAAGAGTTATTATTTTCACTGACTGGTTCTTTTGTATTTTTTTGGTTCTTTGTGCCAGTATCGGAAACATTGGAAAACGAAATTTGATTTGCGTGCCAAGGACGTTGGCTTTCAAATTTAGATTGATTATATTTCCTGGTTTTATGTCCCTGCTGTGCATAATCAAATGGTTTTGAAGATGGACTTTTTTTATTATCATTTTCTTTCAAAAAGTTTTGACGCCAACAATTCGCGTTAGCACATTCATCTTCAGAATCTACATCCGTCAACACATTCAGCAATGTCTCTACCGTAGCGTCCCGATCACACACAATAGATTGACAAATCGCTCGATCAAAATGGCTAGCTATCCATAAAAAGAATTATTTTTATTCGAAAAAATACCAAGATCCCGAGCAAAGCCTAAAATTTGGTTAGCATATTCAATCTGGGTAATCTTTAACTTAGGATTATATTTCCCGAATTCAATTTTTCGTTTTAATGTTTTTTGTACGTTTGCTTCTCAGTATCGCTCTTTAAATTTGATAACAAATTTCTCATAATTGGTAATATCAGATTTTCCCAAATACCACCAATCCTCAGCAGCTTCCTCAAAGCATCCTCCTTCATTGCACGATATTTCATGTTCCCTTAAATTTATATAGTGCATATAATTTTCCAATGTCGCTAAAAATTTGATAGGGCTTTCTTTCTCCGAGCCTTTAAATTTCGATAAACGAAAATTTACTTTCGAGGCGGTAGCTATTTGTGATGACGATCGTTTCATTTTCTCATCAATTTTTTTATTTGAATTTTGCACATACTGAGTGACATGTTCGTATTCTTCATTTAATCGTTGATCGAGATTTTCATGCAATGCCTTTAAGTCGTCACATAAAATCATTTCTTTTTTCAAGGTATTTATGCGGTCTATAACGAGATTTAATTTAGCATTATAGTCATGAACCATTTGATTTACTTTGTCAATCTTTGGTATTGACTTAATATGTCCTTCAACAACTTTCAAAAGTTTCTCTTTTTCTGTGACGCGTTTTTTTGTTATATTTTGAAGTGTCTCACTCAAACGATCAATTTTATCTTGAAATTTATCACGTATAGACTCCACTACATCATGAGTATTCTAAAGAGCTTCGTAAACACGTACCCTTTCACTTGAGGCTTCATTTTCTTCAAAAAGAGTTTTAAGGTCTTCGAAAACGGCTTTTTGAAACTCAAGCGTATTTGGAGTTTCAAGACTTTCCTTCAAAGAATTTTCTGATTTTTCAAATATAGTATTTAAAAACACACCGGTACGCCGATAGTGAGCTATTTTTAACAAATATGTATACGAAAAGGGAACAAGCAACATATCGTTTTCTACTTAGGGTGGAGATGCTTTATGAAAAGGATGGCGACATTCGTGCTAATTACGCGATTTTTCCTAAATACTTGGTCGATGCTATACGAATAGTTACGCAAAATACCGAATATCCAAGAAAACAACGAATGTTTGTATTTGTTTGAATAATCGCAATTATACTCTACATTGGCCACTTTATTTTTCAATTTATTCAACTCATTCTTTAATTTAAAATTTTGTTGTAATGGATCAAGGCTAATTAGCATCCCCAGAGAAGCCCCATCTTTCAGGGACTACCCCTCGCCAGTAAGGTTGGTGATCCCTGCCTGGCATTGGATCCGCTAATCCCTACCTATAGCCCCAACACCCTAACACTATTTCGCATTCACCCACACTGGGAGAAGATTAGTAGGTAGTTTGTCCCAATAAAGTCGCGAGCAGCGCTCTCATCGACTTGATGCCACTTTTCACCCATCTCGGGGGAATAGACGCCCCGAGATTATAGCGCAGTAGCTCCTAGCTGTCGGTAATCATGTAATGTGTGTATATATACATTTTGTGTTGTTTCCAAAGACGAGCACATATGTACCATTTTTGAATATAATCCCGGTTTCTTTTCAATACGTATAAATAAAATTTACAAAAATATTGCTTTGTGAAGTTTGAACAGTCTAGTGAAAAATAGCAACTACATATCTTCGTCCGATGAGTAACGACTGTGACGAGTGAAGTAAATATGGAACAAGAGACCAACAGTAAACTTTTATAACTTAAATATTTTTTGCATTTACTGATATTTGTAATTTGTATAAATCCTTTGAATTACGTTGAGTATATTTGATAGAATTGCGTTAGTTAAGTACAGTATAAATAATATGTACGTTTTATCTATATTTTATTTAATAGTCCATACAACAGATGAAATCAATGCAATGGATATTGAAATTTAGCAAACATCTGCTCATAAGACCTCAAATGATGAACAAATTACCTCTGATTCTTGTGTTGAAAATCGTATCCTGCCCCATGAAGACACACGAATGTCCAATTTCGATCCTATTCCAAGTAAATAATGTAACTTATCAGTCGTACTTATACAATTTTTTCATCTTGCGACTTTATTAGTTATGACTGTGTGCTTTATGTAAATTCGGAGTTGGTGAAGAATGAAATTTATGAATTGATAATGAAGCATGGGTTAATGGGACAAATCGTTGTGGAAAATTATAAATTAAATAAAAAAGTAGATTATCTACGTCTCAAAGATATTATTATACTTTATGAATTAGAAAAGAACAAACCTTACTATACGTAAGTACAGCATAAATAGTACAGTATACGTACCGAAGGAGGTAAGTAAATAAGTATTTAAAATCGTATGTGTATGGTACACGTGCGGTTATCAATTTTTCTTTTATTTCCTTGATGGTGCATATACGATTTTCTATTAGCAGGTATGAAGTATCTAATGCAGAGAGATCGAACATTATCTTAGTGGATGATTCATGCGTATGAAAATATTTGTTAATGTTTTACCTTGTAAATTTAATTATGAGTTCAAAGCAATTTCTGCTAAACTGTCGGCTTATTCAAGAAAATTTTTGATAAAATTGCAACCAAACTTAATAATATTCACCTTTCGTTTACAACTTTTTTTATGTATGCTCCAAGTAGAAGTTAATATTGTGTAATAATAATTGCAATTGTTCGTTTTAACAATAATTCAATTACCGTTGTTTTACGTGATGCAAATTAATACAGCAAAATTGAAATTATTTTTACAGGATAACAAATCACCGTTTCATTTTGTGAGACCAATTTATCGAGCTATTTCCTACAGAAGACCCTTAATATTTATACTGTTTACCTTACGTTAATGAAAATAAACAAGCCGTGAGTGCTAGTAGATGCTTTTATGATACATATAAAGTATGGAGGAATAATATACGAAAAGTTGGTCTTTTACAGATTTTATCTCAGACTTCTAAAATGCACGTAAGTAAAATTTTATTGCGAAGAGCGTTTATTGAAACATCCTACATTCTTAATCTTATTTAGTAAATGTAGATAACATTTTTTTGTACTGTTTGTAACGTTGCATTTGGATGACAGTTATTCTAGTCTGATTGACTGTAATCAATCAAATCAAATTCCTCAAGAAATTATTTTCCAGTGGGATTCAACGTTTGATAAAAGAAACATAGTACTAATTGCATCCAAACGCAGCATCGATTCCGTTAGCAAATATTTTGAAAGCTTTTCTTGCTTACAAACTCCTTTAGGCGTTACTTTGGCATTATTCATCAGCAAAATCAAGTATTATTACCAATTAAACATTACACGGTTAACATGTGAGAATTGTATTACACCCAAAAAAACGATTTAATATAAATCTATGTTTTCAGCTAGAACCAAATTTTATGAAAATTACTTTACTTTTGGTGAAAGATCGTATCATAACTGAGTCAGTTGGAGATTTGTAAAATAATTTATTTTATAATTCTTGCCCAGCTGTTACCGAAAAACTTTTACTGTATTTCAAAAAATCTAAAATTAAGAAAGTAAAAGAATTTAACTCTAATCAAGCGGCGTGAATTACCTCTGGTATGTTTGTGAATCTCGTAAACAAAAACAAAAGCATATAATATCTTTATGATATGCATGCATATATTTTTACTTCAATTACGTTTAAATTAATTTTTTTTAATTTTTTAAGGGAACCATAATGATATACTCGCCTTATTGTTACTGCCTAACTGCATACCCTGGTAGCACAGTTTTTGCAATTCTAACGTACTTCTTACGCAAGATTTACATTGACAGCAAAATTGTGTAAGTCTGCATCTAGTCTGCTTCCAACATCTAACGTAATTCTGATGCACGACAGGTCAGCAAGACTCTTGCGTAAGAAGTGCACAAATCTGACGATCAGTCGAGTGCGTTATTTATCTTGATTTGATGCACTCCTGATTGTGGCAAACTTGCGCAAGATTTGGGTGCAGGCGAGTACGCAAGACTCTTGCGTAATAAGTGCGCAAATCTGATGGTCAGTCAAGTGCGTTATCATTCTGACTTGACGCAGTTCCGCTTGCAGCAGATTTGCGCAAGATTAGCGTGCAGGCAAGTGCACAAAATCCTTGCGCAAGAAGTGCACAAATCTGACGATCAGTGGAGCGCGTTTTTTGTCTTGACTCGACGCACTCCTGATTGTGGCAGATTTGCGCAAGTTTTTCGTGCAGATGAGTGCGCAAGGAAGTAAGTAAGTAAGTAACGTTTAAAAGACCATGTGGTATAACCACGTACGGTCTCAAGTTTTAATTTTACAGAGTATAATATAAAATACGCAGAAGTTACAAATTAGTTGACAAAAATAGATTTACATTTGAAATTAAGAGAAAAATACATAAACGAATAATAATTGTGTATGAAAAATAGAAGTTGGATCAAAAATAAAGGTACAAAATTAAATACAAGTCATGTAAAAACAAAAAAAACAAAACAAAATTAAATAAAGTGATGGTCAAGTCGCATGTATTAGTTTAAATTTATATGAATAAGTTTAAATTTATATGAATCAGTTTAAATTTATGTGAATCCAGTGTAGAGTTTATAAATATAATGTGTGATTAATTAATCAAGAAGAATAAAGGGCGTAAAAACAGTTATAGCCTGGGGGATAACCTGCATTCAAAACTCCAGTCATTTTTATCAAGAATAAGGAGGATGTTGAATTATGACTGCTTGAAACTATAACCCAAGGCTTTTTAACCCAAGATCCTTGCGTAAGAAGTGCACAAATCATGGGTTTGTACTTGTTTTCTATAAAAAATATATAACAGTATTTTTCGACTTCCTATTCTTTTTCTGCACTTTGTAGCTTAATACTTATTTGCAATATCTCTATAAAAAATATAATTCATACGTATAATTTTTATTGATAACAATTTTTCTTATATAAATCAGAAGATATTATTAGCGAAAAACATACTGTCAGTGTTTAATTAGAAATGTACTGTTTGTATTGGTAAATTATTAAAAATCCTAAGCTCTCGTAACTGTCGTTGTTTACACGTATATCTGTTTCTCTATTTGTAGATAAAATTTCTTGGCTGGTTATTTCAACCCCCCTCTATCACGATATCTTGGCCTTTCTAACCACACTGCCAAGTAAGGAACAATTTGCTTGTTTTTTCCAATAAGTTTATAGGGTTTATTCGTTATAAGAATCACTAACACCCTCATCCCAAATGTTTATATTTGCGCCTCATATTCTTGCCACGATACCCGCTGAATGTTTCATTTTGCAATATATTTGAATCAATTTGTTAACTTGTGATCTCATTATAGTATATATTTTATTTATGTTTACAATCTTATTCATCTATTTTTTTCGTGCCACTTTATTATCCAATCCTTTTGATCCAAATTTTATCAGAGGAAAGTGTAAGAACGTTTGTTTTGTTATCTATAGTTGTTTTTCTGACACATTAACAAACCTTGAAATTTAAGATTGTATACATTCAAAGTAAAAAAAAATCTTTTAAAAGGATTGCAAATATAAAATAATGTTGATTCTATACTCAATAAATCAAAATAATTTTAAAAGCAAAAGCAAATGTTTCAAGAAACCGTGTCGACAATCGAAAACGAACACAGCATCAACCTTGATACGGTACGAAACTAAAATTTTTTTTCGAGTCGGTAGAAGTATGCAAAAACAATAAGTTTAAACTCGAAATTATTAAAATTGGACCACAGGGCTCTGAGACACGACCGATCACTTACACACATACATAAATACGCACACATGTACATACGTTTTTTAATTATGAACTATTTTCATTTTCAATACTATAAAAAACGTTGGTAATTGATTTCCAGAGAAATTTTTTTTTTGCCGGTGCAATAAAATTTCTTTAATGAGTTAGCAAAACTGGTGTATTCAAAGCCTAATTTTTTCTTATATAAAGGTAATTTTTTATCTTTTAATGCCAATTGTACATAAAAAAATCTCAATGCACAAAAATAAATTTCTCCCACAACCCTGTTAAAAGATCTCAAGAAATTTCTGATGTTAAAATCTCACTTGAGAAATTTCTTAACAATTTCTACACCAGCAAAAACGTAAGAAATATGTTATTACAATCAAAATAAGTCAAAACCTTAGTTTAAACAACTTATAGTAATTAGTGACAAATTTATCGTTATAAATGGAAAATTGATTTTTCATTAATTCTTAAAACAAAGTTTTCTTACAATGAACAAAAAAACTATTCATGACGTTTTATTAATACATGTTTTTCTTTTATATGCAAACCCCAGCTATCCACGAAAGATAGTCTAAGAATTGAAGAATTCATTGACTATATGAACCAACTGATATTCGAGACTCTAATAGTAAATTTAGAAAAAGATATTTTGGGTTTGTTACATAAAATTGATATCAAAATAGCTGCCAAAGATATACATTTCTGTTTTACTGAGTATACAACGATATCAAATGAATTAAGTACAGAATCAAAACGGTTTTCACTTTAAAAAAAAGAGGGCCTGTTTGATCCAGAGTCTTTTAGTATAAGGCAGTGTTTAGAACAAGTTTTGATTGAAAATGAAATGGTATTCTTATCTCAAAGTATGCGGGTGTAACAATTTCATTACATAAATATTTCAAAATGTATTTAGAAATTCCTGGTCTGTTTGATGAAATTGTTAAATACATGAATGATTTGTCAAGAAAATTTCTATTATATGTAACATAACCCAAGCAAATTTATGGTTCAGCAAAGAAGAAGTTTCAAAGAATCATGAAATAGTTATTCCTCTTTATTTTTTTTGCAATGAATTAAAGGTAGAAATATCGTTAGGGAGTTACAGTTGTACAAACAAACTCGTAACTGGATACGTTAATAATACTTTTTTTTTACATGTTAATTAGATCCAAGAACATGAAAGAAACTAACAATAAAAATGTTTTTAAACTTCTTATTGAAGAAATAAATATGTTACAGAGAGAAGGAATAACTATTACTGTTAATGGAAAAAGTATCCTAGTGAAATTTAAACTTGGCTTGATTCTAGGTGATAACTTGGGGTTGAACGGTATGCTTGGTTTTATTGAATCAGGTTGAGACTCTATATACTGTGCACATTTCAACCCTACACAAGGGCATTTTTTAGCACCAAGAAACACTTCACATATTTTTAATGCACGAAAAAAGTGAGCGCATTAAAATTGGCAACATTCAAACTCAACACTGTGTGTTAGCCTACGAAAATTCTTTACACGTGTTTTTTATCAAAATTACATACACATTTCAATTGTACACGCTCAACATCCCCACAAAAATATTCTATACCATAACTTTACTTCACCATGATTCTCTCCACACAGTTTTATCCCCAATACGATACACAATGCAAGCTCTGCACCGTAATTTTCTACACAAAAATTTTCGACACACTGATTTTTCATCACAATGCTTTTTTACACGTAGTGTGATGATTATTTTGTCGCACACTAAGGTCCTACACAGTCATTAGTCTCCACAAACATTTTCTGCATACCAATTTTTTATCACAAAAATTTCCTACACGCAATTGCATGACTACGACAACTCTCTGCACGACACAAAACATCGTATGCACGATTAGTCTTTTTAATTAAACAACACACACATATATATATATCAAAAAAAGGTTGTCATTCGCGAGAAAACGTTCAACAGCATACAGGAAGGCTTGTATATATCTTTTTATGTTTGTTTTGTTCAAAAACTTATCTGTTTCCTGCAGAATACTAAAGCACTTTTGATCAATGGCAACAAATCCAAATTTTTCATGAGAAATGACAGCCAGCTAAGGTAATGTATATTATACGACATAAATAATTAAATATCGTTGGATCTTTTTTCATAAATTTATAAAATATCTTTTTTGTATCATATAATTCATTCTTATATATTGAAAAACATGGTAGTGATACACTGATTGAAATTGATACGTTTTAATACACGTACAAAACCAATTTTTATTGAAATATATAATAACATTTACACTTTACGTAACATAGGTTGAAAAAAAGATTAAACAATTCATCTGAGTATTTAGTTTTATTCTTAACATTATTTATAATTTGTTCAACAAATTAAATTTACATGACTTCAGTGACTATTGCACGAGCTTTTCAAAGTAGCTGTTAATAACATTTTGTTTTCATTTTTTTTTAAAGATTCAAATTTCGTATTAACTAAAAAATACGCTTCTAGTCAAACTTAGTTGTTGACATACTGCATGCATTCGTGTCTACTTAATTTTAATTTGATGTTTACCTAATACTTTTTTCATTCACTTTGATAAGTGAATTTTTTAATGGTCTTTTTATTAACTTGTTCTAGTAAAGATTTACAAGGACAACAAGTTGCTATTTAACAGACTTAGAAAGTACTATCCAAGAAGGTATACACAAATTTTGTCAGTTTCTTGTGTGAAAATCGCAATAGTACTGTACGTTTGCTCGAAATGTGCACAGTATATGGAGTCTCCTTTACGATATCGCAATAAATGGCAAAATTGTATAGTAAGGAGTGGCGAAAAGTGGCTGAGAAGGTCTTGAACAAATATTTTACGAGATAGAATAACATGAAAATTAAAACGAGTTAACCTTGTGAAAAAAGTTGCTAATACGATACTAAGAAGGGCTAAGAAAAGGTACTAATAAATTGTGAGAGGGGGTTGAAGGGTTGCCAAAAAAAAGATTTTGAAAATTTCAAGAGGACAAAGGGGATTTTTTAAGAGTTTATAAGGTCTGAGGAAGGTTCACACGAAAATTTAACTTAAAAAAAGGTGAAAACTGATAGAATATTACCTTATTTGAAAAGGGGCTCAAGGAGGGTTTTTTATAATTGTGAGGAGCAGCTAAGGGGGGCTTAAAGGGCTTATCGAAATTGTGAGGGGGATTGAGTGGAGGAGGTGACAAAAATTTACCCCAATAAAAATAACGCAAAAACAGAGAGTAATTGATCTTAATTAGAGGGAGCTACGGGTTTAAGAGAGGTCGAGAAGGGCATACAATAATTAAATCCCATAAAACTGACGCAAAAATTGATGGAATTTTATCTTATTGAGAGAAAGGCTGTTGGGTATCTGAGGAGAGGTGAGAGGGGTTGAAACGAGATGTGTGGAATGACCCTCCAAAATCACTTCATAATACATACATTTTTTATTGTTTTCTAATGAAATTGTATTACATACTCTGATGACTTTAAATATCTCTGTCAAATAAAAATTTTACATTCTCTTTGATAGGTTCATCCATAGATTCTATTCACTCAGTATTATTAAATGGCTTATCAAGAACAAAGTTAAAAAAAAAAGAATTTAAAAAAACAGAATAATCACTCTCGATGAGCGGTGGGAAGCTACGGTCGAAAAAGTCGCGAGGAGTAATGTCTTACGCGAAACGTTCGTCATATTGTTTTTTTATTTTAACTCACATACTTGATATGGAACTTTGCAGCTCACTTCAGTTATCATTTGACACTTCCGAGAGCCATGAAGTACAGGGTCAGCTCTTAGGGGACAATTTTTCTCTTTTAAAAGAGGCTTAAAATTTCAACAATGAAAGGGAGTAGAGATAAGTTTGAATTTAGAAGTATTTACTTAATAATCTCCCGTTCTTTGAACTATTGCCGTCCTCAGTGAATAGAGAATATCATTCAAATATATTATTTATGATAAATGCAATAATACTAAGGAAAGTGCAGTATAATACTATACACAATTAAAAAATATGTATTGTGTGAAAACGTGTGATATCAAGTTATTATAATAATATATAATGTTATAAAAATATAAAAAATAGTACCAATCTATCTCTTCTTTTATTACTGTTTTTTTTCAATTAGTTTGTTGGAAGCGTCGAGATTACACAGCTCCAAAAAAAAAAATTTTGTTCTAATCTGCGTATTTGATTACATATACTACTTGTTTATAAGGTGGCTGAATCTAAATTTATTCCCAGTTAAGCTCCATCAGATCAGGGTTATGCTGTCACCTCTGAAAAAACTAAATTCGAGCTATCAAAATACATCTTAAAACAAAAAAATTCGTAATTCTTTAGCTCTTAAATCTTATAAGCTATTCAAACATACAATTTTAACCTATTAGGAAAAATGGTATTCAGTACTACAATTGTGACAATAATAACCATATGTTCTTTGAAACACGGGATCCGTATCGAATGTCGAAAGAATCTTATACATTCGTTTACATAATTCTATAACGTACCTAATTCTAAGACTCTATAACCTGAGTGGGAAAACATTTTTTCATCTGGGTGCATAGCAATGTCTAATATACGTTAGGATCGCTAAATCTCAATCCGATGATAATTTTTTCCCCGCCCATCAAAATTCTGCCATGACCCTGGAAAATTAATATTTTCAGATATTGAATGTATTTAATGTGGATGAAAAAGTCAAATTATATTTCATCATCACCTACTTCTAGTAATCAATTTGACATGTACCTAATTTTTGTAGTAACATGCATATGATTACTGTACCATTCGAAAACTGTTCAGGGATAAGTTAAATGAATGATCAGGAAAAAGCAGCTTGGCAAAGTTTCTGAGAAGTTGCACTAAAATTCTAAGAACATCGGTAAAGTTCAGAGTATAAGGAGTAACTTGCCAACAAAATAAAGAACTTAGAGAAACTAGGATTGTTAATGGACTTGAAACTTCATTTTTTGCACTCTCATTTTGACAAATTTTCCGATAACCTGGGACATTTTAGTGAAAAACAAGAAGCACATTTTCATAAAGATATCAAAATTAGAAAAACTTGCTATTAGGGATGATGGGACGTTAATATGTTGGAAGATTTTTGCTAGATGCTCAAAAAAGAGATACTTAGACAAGATTATTTAACATTATATCAGTGAGCTGCTTAATTCATAACCCAAATGAAGCGATGAATGGTACAACGATCTTGTTTATGTTGCTACAAAAATAGGGTATATGTCGAATAAAATACTAGAAACAAGTCATGATTGAGTAATAATTTGACTTTTTTTCGCATTACGTGCGTTTTATATCTGAAAATATTAATTTTCCAGGGTCATGGCAGAATTTTTATAAAAGGGTCTGTAGTCGTCATCGGATTGAGACTTACTAGGAATTACGTCTTGGAATTACGTAGGTTATAGAATCATGAATATGAATGGTACTTTTTACATTCGATTTGGATTCCATATTCCAAAGAAGATCCAGTCATCATTGTTACAATTGCAGTACTGAAAAAATATTTTTTACCATAGGTTACAAGGCCACAAAGTGATGTTAGTTATGAGGTTATGTAAGTAAGTCCGTGTATTTAAATAATTTGTAAGCTTTAAAAGCTCAAGAATCATGACTTTTTTCAGGTTATAAGATTTTAATAGCTTGAATTGACTTTTTTTTAAGTTATGGCAAATTCCTGATTTGATGGAGCTAATATAGCTACCCTAAAAACATATAGTATACGAAATTTGATACCTAAATCAGAAAAGAAGATATTGTTTTTGTGGCTGTGATATTAATTCCGATCTCGATAAACAATTGGTAGGGCCAGTCGGACTTTACTTGGCTGACATTATATTGACAATTTGAGCAAACTTTAATAATTTTTATTTAGTTTTTACTCAGAACACTGTGTACTTTCAAGTTCATTTTTGTAAATGAAGTTTCCACACGGTGAGTAAGTCATTGAGTAAATACTTTTGTTAATATCCTTGCTCAAGCATCGTACTTGATATTTTTTATCGAGAGCTCTTGCTGTAGATTCCTCGTAACAGTAAAAAGCAAAATTTTAGTATAGCTTTTTTCCAATATCGCACACAATATCTAGTAAACAGTAGTTGATATGGTTTAAAGGACCAAACGTCGTAAACAATCGATTGTACTCATTCAGATTCATGATAGCTGATACTTTTGATACTATTTTTTGAGAAAGTGGGTTGCAGCTTTTAGAATTTTTATTGTCATTAGCATTATTTCGTCCACTAATCCTCAAATATCTAACTTTTGATGTCTGTTGACGAATGTGGTATACTACCGTTTGCTCTATATTATCGGCCGATCAAAAAACTATATTTTTGCTATTAGATTTTCCTTCATAATTTTTGTTAAAGTTTCGATATGTTTTTTAAGAATCTTACTATTATTTATAGATTTCAACTTAAGATCAATAGCAATTTCATTATTATTATGCTGCGTATATAATAATATACTATTATGTTCGCATGATGGTTAATTTCTTGAATAACGATATTTAAGCAATTGAAAATTCAAATAGTAATCTAAAACTAAATTTTTTTTTTATGGAATCATTGATTCTAGTCATTATGATGTATAAGATTTTGAAAATCTAACAAAAAATTTAATTGATGAAAGCTTACGAAAATCATTTGGAAAACAAAAAAAATCTGTCGTCATAATGATGAAAGTATTAATAAAAAAAAGATTAAACCAATTGCTCAACAAAACTACAACTAAACAACCGAATTTAATAAAAAAACTTCTGATAAATCATGTAATTTAATAAATGATTATTATTCAGAAAAAAATGTTTCCAAAACTAACAAAATTCGAATCCTCAAAAAATAAAAATAACATTCGAACAGAAGTTGACAATTCGATAAGTAATAGGTTAAACATCAAATAAAAAAGAAAGCCTTATAATACCTCAATAGTTAATCATTCCAAACCTAAACAATTAAAAAACTCATTTGATAATAGTTCATATCATGATAATGGATTATATGTAAAAAAATTTTTTTTGTATGATAAACACCATTTTTATTTTAAAACAAGATTGATAATGGTTTAAAATATCGTAAAAAAATAAAACTTTTATGTCGATTTCCTTGTTGGAAATGAATATTTAAAGAATGTGAAGAAAACTACGAAATCTTATAAATATATTGAATCAAAAATAAGAAAAAAATCTGAGTATAAAAGAAGAAAGTCAACGTGTTCTCACAAGGGAAAAGTTCGTCTTAGTACGTTAAGTAAATATAACTTAGAATCAAAACAACTTTTACTTCATAATAAAAATTTTAAAATACTTATCAGGTACTACAGTGATGTGTTTTGTTTTGCATCTTTGATAAGTAGAGAAATATAACAAAAAGGAAAAGGTATATAAAATATTTCAATTCAAGGACAAATTTTTCATGTTGCGCAAAACACATTTAATTTTAATCCTAATAAAAAATAAAAAAATAGTTATCTATGTGTATAATAATAATGAAATTGCTATTGATCTAAAGTTGAAATACATAAATAATAGTAAGATTCTTAAAAAACATATCGAAACTTTGACAAAAATTATGAAGGAAAATCCAATAGCAAAAACAAACAAACATTCACATCAAATCGCAAATTTAGAAAAACTACCAAATTATAAAATGATTTTTTTAGGAAAAACCGACCAGTAAAAACATACATACAATAAACTATTAACCGCAGAATGCGGTGCTATTATAGTTTCAAACTCTCAACTTCCATAAAGCTTCGATCTTCGTGTCCACCAAAAAGAATTACGTGATAATTATCTTAATGAAGCATTTTTAAATAAACTCATTTTATCGATCCCATGGTGTTTCTATTATTTTTTCCTTCAGGAGAATTAAGATGGAGTACTTGTTATTTTGAAAATTACTCAAATAAGAGTGAAAAACTAACTATTATATTAGTCCTACAAAATGTCTTACAGAACAAAAAAAATATTTTTTTATCCATTATTAAATAGCAGACGGCTGACACAATAATTTTTTATTCATTCGTACATCATGATTGAATATAACCGTTTCAATTATTTGAGATATCGTCAAAAAAGTCTGAGAAATAAATGTTATCAAGGTCTATAAGACACAATTGTTAATAATGCATCCAACATTTCTAAAAATTTCGAGACAAAGGAAAAAATTGGAAACTTTTTTATACTTCCATCTACATACATTGAAAGTCCAAGATATATGCAGAAACATTATCAAGATGCAATGTCTATGAGAAAATGTGGTAGACCAGATTTATTTGTAGCAGTTACATGTAATTTTAAATGTTAAGAATAAAAGTTAACTTTATCAAAATTTTCTAAAAATACGACATCAAATGATATTTCACACAATTGTTAGACTATTTCACTTAAAACTAATGTCAGTTTTTGATGACATCATTAAATATAATATATTCGGTAAAGTATTAGCATAAGTCTATTCCATCAAATTTATAAAACGTGGTCTACCTCATGCACACATTTTAATAAATTTGCATTCTGATAAGAAAATTATTACACCTGAACAAATTGATGCAATTATTTCAGTTGAAATTCCTTCTCGTAACCCAAAAGTTACAAAATTAATGATTAAACACATGCTTTACGGACTTTATACAGACCAAAGTCCTTGCATAATTGATGAAAAATTTACAAAAAATTTTCCAAAATATTTTACAAACGTAACTTCACTTTAACCAAATAGTTACCGTGAATATAGAAAAAAAAATACTTCCCAACAACATGTTTATGAACTTTAGAGAAAAGATAAAAGTTTGGTAGATAAATCAATGGTTATACCGTATAATAAATGTTTATTGATAAAATATAAATGTTATATCAACGTCTAATTCAGAGCATCTATTCAAAGCAAAAAATATGACTACATACATAAAGGTAGTGACAAAGCAACATCAAAGTACAAAAACTAAAAGACTGAGACGAAGAAATATTTTATGAAATTAATATTTACGTTTATGCTAGGTATGTAGGTCCAATGGAAGCAGCTTGGAGATTGCAAGAATTTATAATTTGTGGTAGAAGTCATACAGTTGTAAATTAAGCTGTTCACTTTGAAAACAAACAAAAACTTGTAATCGAAGAAAATAATATTGAAACTGTTAAGGAAGCTACAAAACACAGTTAACAGCTTGGTTTATATTAAATAAACATAATGACTTTACAAAATCCATTAAGTATGTGAATATTCCAGAATACTACATTTTTAATAATAAGTTAAAAATTTGGCAAAGAAGAAAAAATGTAACAAAATATACCACATTAGGTAGATTAAACATTGTATCTCCAAAAAAGCACGAAAGATTTTTTTAAAGCTTGTATTAAATAAAGTAACTGGTTTACCATTGTCCAACGTTATTAGAACATTTAAAGAAATAACACATCAAATTTTTAAAGATACTGCAATTGCAATGGGTTTAATTGACAATAATAAAAAAATACATGACATTTTTAAAGAAGCCTTTGCTGTTATGTTTTCATATCAATTAGGACAATTTTTTGTTCGGTTTGTAATTTCAGAAAACGTTTAAATTGGAAAATAAAAAAAAAGATATAGATAAGAAAATACGTTTCAGTAAAGAAATGTTTAACTTTATGTATAAAAGTTTAAATAAAGACCAGAAAAAAACACTTTATATTATTTGCGAAAAAAAAAATTTTTTTTATAGATGATCTAGGAGGGTTACGGAAACCTTATTTATGTTAAATGTTTATTTATTTTTTTATTTCTCAAAATAAAAAAATTATGTCAATGGCATGGACTGGCATAGCACCAATTTTGCTTCGAAAGGGATGACAAGTCATAAAATTTTGAGGCTTTCTACGAATCTCAATAATATAGAGAGTGCTTTTTTAGAACTTAAGTCAGACAACGCAACTTATAATGGAGTCGATGAATCGGACGATAATATTTATTCAAATTTTCCGGTAGAAATATTGAACAATATTCGTGGAAGATTACCACCTCTTAAACTGAATCTAAAAATTACTACAATAGTGATGTTACTCAAAAATTTAAATATATCAGATGGACTGTACAATAGAACACGCTTACAAATCACGAAATTATTACAGTATAATATAGAAGGAGAAATAATAGCTGGAAAACAATGGGAAGTAGAGTCTTCATTCCCAAAATAACTTTTGTCACAGGAAACACCTCAACATTACCTTTTATTTTGTATCGTAAACAATTTCCAATCTTAGTGGCATTTGCTATGACAATAAGCAAATCTCAAGGTAAAAATTTTGATAATGTAGGTTTGTATTAAAAAAAACTCTTATTTTCTCATGGTCAATTAAATGTGACTTAATTAAGATGCAAAAATAAAAATAATTAGTTTATTCAAGTAGAAAGAGAAAAAAGTACCGAAATAGAAAATGTTATTTATGGCAATAAATTAAAAAGTATTGTATTGATAAATATTCTATCATTTAACAAGTATAAATGACATATTGTATCCATTTTTTATGAGGATACTTTGTGTTAAAAAAATTTGTTTTTTATTTTTTCATAATAAAAAATCTTCAATTTTTTTAACAAAATTTATTATAATGTAATCTCTTAGTACACAAGTTATAAAAAA
>NW_019381519.1:1732936-1794217 GCF_000648655.2 Copidosoma floridanum
ATATATATATTGTGATAAATATTATCCTGATTTAAAATTGGGTACGAGGGGTTCTGTTTCTTCATGGTTATTATATAGCTAAATTTAATCGGTTATTCACTTAATCTTTTTAAGTTAGGCGATACTTTCGCGATTGTTATTATTTAATAATTACGTAACGTTTTAATTTGTACACGTAGTTGTATCATATTACAGATATACATGTAAGAAATAATAAGTGTTACAATCGTTTTAAAATAATAGTAACACAAAAGAAGTTGAATGCACTGAGAACTTTGTACTTATGAGTGCATAAATACAATTTGATAATCATTATGTGATGATTTTTAATTTATTACTTATTAATAATATTACATTATTTAACACGAACTATGGATTTCATCAATATGTTCAAGGTCTATCTGTTTTCCTCCTTGGAAGTGTGGAAAAAAAGATGAAAATAATTATTTTTGAAACTAAGAGTAATTCAAAAAATTGTTAATAGGAGCGATTTATACCTGATAGAAAAAGTTGTAAGCAGACAAGAAAAATGGTGTGGGGGATCTGTGGGGGGGAGGGGATCAAGAAAAATGGTATGGAGGTGTTGTGGGAAATTTCAGAAAAAAGTGAAAAATATCAACTTAACGGTAAAAACGGTTGAATTTAAGCTTATTTGTAAGGGGCTGTGGAAGGTCTGTGGGGGGTTATGTGGGGGGAGGGTGATGTGGGATATATGTGGAATGCCCCCACAAATAACTATATAATTTAGGAATGTATATATATATGTATATATATATTAGAAGATGGGCTTTGCCCTTTGCGTGCTTTGTGTGCCAACCTCCCAATTTTTGAATTAGTTAAATACTTTACTTCTTCAGTCTGCTTTTTGAAGTTAAAAAACTAAAAAAATCTTTGTGAAGTAGTTAAAGAGTCAAAACAGAAGTAGTATAAATTTAGTAAGAACCTTTTTATAAATTCTTAAGCCAATTTTTTGTCTCGTTTCTAATAGCATAGAATATTCAAGGAGATAAAGTTTTAAAAAATTTTCAAAATTATTTTATAGAATATATAGTGTTTCCGGAACAAAACGTCTCAAAGGTTCTTCTTACTTCACTTCAAGATCCTAATATAGGGTTATAATTAGGCCTTATATTTAGTACAGATAAAAATATTCAAAGAAGTAATAAAAATAAAAAAATGGTAGTTATACTCTGTGGTCGTAATGAACCTCTCTAATCGTAAATCACGATTTTAAGAAGTGAACAAGTAGATACATTTTTTTTATTGATGGCTCAGGAGGTTTCGGAAAAACATTTTTATGTAAAACGTTAATTTATAAATTCATTTCTCGAGGAAAAAAATTTTTATCTTTGGCATGGACTGGTATAGCATCAATATTACGTATAAAAGGAATGACCAGTCATAGAACATTTCGTTTACCATTAGACTTAAACAATATTCAAAGTTCGTTCTTGGAATTTGAATCTGGGAAAAAAAAAATTGAAAGAAGTAGATTTAGTTATATGGGACGAGGTGTCCATGATCTTAAAAAAAAATTAGAAATTAATAAAAGAGTATTACATGATTTATGTAATACAAACATCCATTTTGATAATAAATTAATTGTTTTAGAAGGCGATTTCAGACAGATTCTTATTTATATATATATCTCATTTATTAAGTCTTTCATCGTTGTTTCGTATTCTAAAACTTAATATTATCTATATTCGTTTAATTGACAAAACATTTTCAAAATTACTACTAGATATGGAAGAAGGAAAAATTGAATCGTTTTAAGTATCTTATAAATGAAAATAACTGAAAATAATTCCGATATGTTTGGTAAAGATATTAACTTTTCAATAAATAGTGTGATATTTACTTCTCATAATGAATATACTTACTTTTTGAATGATAAAGTTCTAAATTACGTAAAAAGAGAAATAAAAACATATTACAGCATAAATCATGCCACTAACAAGTGTTAATAAATGTGAGAATGATATTGACATAAATTTTTCAACTGAATTTCCAAACAATATTCGTGAAGATTTACTACTGCCTGAGCTTTATTTAAAAACAGGAGCAACTGTTATATTGATACAAAATTTAAGTATAGTTTATCGCTAATGTAATATAACAAAATTACAAATTACCAAATTACTTAGATACAATATTGCAGAAAAAATTATAATTTAAGAAAAAATCGGTCGAAAAAATTATATACCAAGAGTAACTCTTAATACAGAAAATTCATTATCATTATACAAAATACAATTTCCTTTTGTCTTAGCGTTTTCAATGACAATCAATAGATCTCAAGGTCAAAGCATTGATAATATCGGATTAAATGTTTAAAAATCACTGTTTTCGCATAGTCAACTTATCAAGATGCAACAACAAACATAGAATTTAAGTTCAAGTAAATCGTGATAATAATTTAGACATAGAAGATATTATTTGGAAAGGAATTTTTGACGTTAACTAATCTAAAGTAGAGAAAAACAAATTTAATTCCTTTACATTAGCAAAAGTATGAAATGGTCCGAAATAATCTTTTACAGTTTATTTAAACAATAAATAAATGTATTAAATCACTGAAATTATTATTTTGACATTGTTTCATGACAATGCGCATGATTTGACATACTTCAATCAACATGATTACTATTTTTTCGTGGTCAATAGGGCTACCAGCAAGGTCCACTGTTTAAACATTCTTCAAGTTTATTTGTTGTTATTGATTAAGTGTAAAAATATAATGTCAAGTTCTTATACATATTCAATAATGCAATTAATAAGCTTCTAGTAAATTTCAGAAAAAAACCAGCACATCATAGCACTGCATCAACGGTGGTGTGGAATTATGCTAATGTGCTAGAAATTAGAATCTTTCTTAAAACTGTGAGGAGAGCTAAGACAGAAGGTGGAAATAGTCATATAACTAGAAATAACATAAAAACTGATATAATTTTACCTTATTGAAAGATGCAGCTGAAAGGTGACTGGATGGAGTTCTTCAAAATCGTGTTAAATTATGCGGTTATCGGATTATAAATCGTGTTAAATTATGCGGTTATCGGATTATAAAGTGATGAGAGGGGGTGGAAAGAGACTAAACAAAAATTCAACCTAATAAAAATAGATAAAAACTGACAGTATGGAAATGTGTTAACAAATTCTACAACTAAAATAATTATTACATTCAAATAAGAAATATTAACGTGGAGCTAACAAGTGGTAAAAATAGGCTGTTTAGAAATTGTGAAAAGGCTGAGAAGTTTTCTTAAAAAGTGTTAGGAGAGCTTGAAAGTGGGGGTGCGAAAAGTATTTAAACTACAAATGACATTACTGATGTAATTTTACTTCATTTGGAGTTACTGCTGATGAAAGACTGAAGGGAGTTCTTTTGAATTGTAAGAGAAGCTTATTGGGTTATATAGTTATTGAGTTATACAATGTGAGAGGGGGGGTTGTAAGGGGGTTCACATAAATTCAACCCAACAAAAATATAATTAAAACTGATAGAATTTTATCTTATTTAGAGGGGGGCTGAGGAGGTAGTGGAAGAGATAATGGGGGGAGCTCATTTTATTTGAACTGGGGGACTTAGGGGGGTGGAGGGATGCTAACCAATAATTTAACCCAATAAAAATTACGTAAAATTTGTTAGAGATTTTTTAGTCTGAAAAATTCAAGATCAAATTGTTTTAACCAAAACGAAATATCATTAAAAAAAATACATCGTATCAGGTATTATTATTATTATTGAGAGGTGATACATTATTAAATATAAAAACTTTTAATTTATTGCCATAAATTCTTTCGATTTACTACTACAAATAATCAAGTAAAGTCAATTTACTATGTAAAAATTTCTTTCCAAACAGTATTTCCTACACCCATATTTTCTTTTTTTTTACTTAAATAAACAAATTTTTTTTATTTTTCCATCTTAATAAGGCCATGTAATTTTTCCAAAAATAATAGAAGTTTTCTTAAACGTAAATTTATATTATTAAAACTTTGACCTCGACATTTGTCTATTATCATAGTAAATGCCACGATTGAAAATTGCTTACGATACAAAATAAAAGGCAATGTTAAGATTCAATGTTTGTTTTTAAAGTTATTTTTGGAATGAAGACCCTATTTCCAATTTTTTTTTAGTTATTATTTCTCCTTTTACATTATACTATTCTCACTCTTGTTTGATTACACAGTTCATTTGATATTCTTAAATTTCTAAGTAACAGCTCTATTGAACCAATTTTTAGGTTTAGTTCATGAAGTGGTAATCTTTCACGAATATTGTGCAACATTTTCACCTACACATTTGTATTAAAATTATCGTCCAAATTATCAGTTACTTTATAAATTGCGTTTTTCAAACAATAGTAAATTTGAGTTCCTCCAGTTAATTTATTAAGAGTTTTATCATTTAAGTAATAAGTGTACTAGTTATGCGATATTAATATAATACTAATTATATAACAATCATAGATATCAGAGAATATTTAAGAACAAACATCGTTTGATGTCCAATTTTTAGGAATACTAAAGGTTTCCATTTTCCCTTCTCCAATTTACAGTAACAATTTCAAAAATCCTCTATTAATAAAACGAAAATTTATTTCTAATTTCAAAATTTAGAATGAGTTTCATTAAAACGAAGATTTAATGGTTTGCTGGATTATAATTCTTCTATTACTATTTTTAAAGTTATACGTCTATAGGTGCGTTGTGCCAGAGAGTAAATCAACAGTTTCAGATTAGTGACCTTGATAAAATGTGTAACGAAAGTAGATTTCGCATGTTACTTTCCCTCCACCCCACCCCTCTCGCCGTACCACCTTGTTGCCTCCTTGCCTTTTCCCTCCACGCCACACCACACGACGCTACGTCACAACAGAACAGCAAAAATTTTGGATTTTATTAAATTTTATTTTTAATTANGTTGGTGTAGGTTTTGAGCTATGCTTAGCTATTATCATTGATAAGTTCGATTCGTGGTCTAAAGTCAAAGATTCCAACGAAGGGATCTTCGATAGCGTATTTTTTTTGCTAGAATCACAATCTGATAAGACCTGTTCTTACTGATTTTCAGCAGTACTAACTTACACCCCTTTAAGTTTGACTCATAAGTTGAAGTAAGAGATTCCTACGCGGATATCTTTGGTAGCATGTATCTTTGCAAGAAACACGGTAAAAAAAAATTTTTTTTGAACGGTATAAAAACAACAACCGATTTTTATTGCGTTCTATTTTTTCACAATTTTTCCATTCGTAACTAAGGTGATTTTTAAACTTAAGGACGTTCATCACATAGTTAGCGGGAAAAAAGTTCAGAGAGGTGAGAGGAGCGCTAATATATGCAGTAATTCTGACCGTTATTATTCTCATGTGGATGCACTTACATACACAGGCTTATGCATACTTGACTCCTTCTTCTGTGTGTTGTTGAGAAAAATAACTGGTGGATCTTTTTTAAAATTCATTAGGTTTATCTTGAAGTAATCTTTTATATAAACAGAAAGAAGGAGCTTCCTACAGATCATATAAATGCAATTTCACGTGATATTCCCATAAGGTTACATGTTCAATTGCTATTTTTTAAATTAAGCATATAAAAAAGGGTACAGTTAAACTATCTGCAATTTTCTAAGGTATTTTTTATGCTATCTGAATATAAGCTTGACGTTTTCTTAATACCTATAAACAAAATCTATGTGTGAAGAAAGTCCTACAGAGACATTCACTGACACGTAATACTTCCCTATTGAAGAAAGCGGTACTACAGGATGGTTTTCCTCAATTTTTTAGATACAATCATATTTAGGGTACTTAATATGGACTAAGAGTAAATGTGTGAGCGTACGTGACAGACGTGAGCGTGACGGTAGAGATGTAATCAGCGTAGGTGGTAGGAAGCTGTTTTGAAATCATCGGAAGATTCGATGATAGCGCACAGGCTTGTCCTGGCCAGCCTATATTTTGTTTATGTTTTATTGTGCTGTAGTATATTGTTTATTATCGTTAATTTACTGAATATTAAAATATCAGTTCAAACCTCACCAAATTAATGTAGGTATACTACGATATCTACACCACCTTCATACAAAATACTGTTCCGTAGAAGGTATTTTTATATTCATAATTGTAGTGTCTGCCATATAATTTTGTAAAATTATCACTTTACCACTGGTTTATTACTGGGAGAAGTTGACGAAAATCTCTTCCTAAAATAATCGATTTATATCTAAAACATTTTTTAGTATATCATTAATTTCTTAGTGTCTGTCTACTATTTCTAATGCTTTTTATGGAATTATTGAAGCCTTATCCTAAAGAATTAAATCAACTTTTTCAATTTTTTTTATCTGACTCGAATTTTGAAAAAGCCCTCTCTGTATTATTAAGACTAAACGGAAGTCTGAAAGTTCTATGATTTGTCATCCCTTTTAGAAGAAAAATTGAGGTTATACGAGCCCATACCATCAACAAAATTTTTTATTTGGAAAATAACATGATTAATTAAGGTTTAATTTGAATAAGTTTTTCCTGATCCTCCCGCATCACCTAGAAAGAAAATATTATGTTTTCATTTTCAAATAATACCAATATTTTTTCTGGTCATTATTCAAACCTATATACATTAAGTTAAATATTTCCTTACTGAAACGTATTTCTTTGTCTAGATTTTTTTTTTTTTTGGTGTGATTAAATGAAAGCACTTATACGATTCATCTTCTGATTCTAAGATTTTGTTTATATTTTAAAGTCCTGAACTATTGTAACATCAGTATATCCCACATTAATTTTATCCTTTTTTCAAAGTTTTCCACGCCGATTTTAAAAGCACTGAACGCAGAGACCACTGTGCATCTGGGAAAAGGTAAATCACCACCTACTAGGATTGCTCGTAGCTGAGGTACTATGCCCAAACATGACTCACGTACATAGACGCTGGCCTATGCTGACCACCAATGAAAAATAAACAAAATATTTTTTGATGCATAAAAATAAAATAACCTTAGATGCAAAAGTTTAACTAGGAACAGTTGAACTGAGGGGTAATGTTAAATGCGAATATAATTTAAGATTAGGATTAAGCGACATAAAGCTAAATATTAGAATAGCTTAGAGTTAATACATATGAATAAGCGAAAATAATAGAAAATGCCAAAATTGTCATATACAGATAGAAACGCCCCCTACCCATTACACTATTAGTAAGCAATAATACAACATATTAACTATGATAAATCCAGTAAAGCCACCTTAGTAACTTTCCAAGAATCATCCGATTTTTACCATTCATGCTAGCAGGCTCGTGATTTACCAAGTAACCCTTTTGTATCGCATTAATCATTTCATAAACATACTGCAATAGTCTTATTTGTAAACTGGTTAAATTCTATTATTTTTTCAAATGTAAAGTGAAATGGTATAGTCAGCCCTACCCCTTTTCCTGACTCAAAGATGTTGAGAAAGAGAGAGAGAGAGAGAGTCTGTACTCCTGCCTCCAATAAAGATAACGGAATTTTCGATTCCCCGTGGTACCACGAGCCGACTCCCTCTCCAATGACTAGCAACGAAAAACGTTTTGACTAAAATTCTATCAAAATTGTGAATTATTTTTGCAACACTATAATCAGTCAAACTACTCGTAAACTCAATTATGTTAACTCGCGATAGGCGAAATACTATTATTTTCATCATTATCATTGTAATTATCATTATTGTTATTATTATCATTTTTTTTTTTTTTATATTATTATTACACTAATATTATCATTATAAGTTATTATAGAAACGACCACCGCTACTACTTCATCATTATTCCCTTTCCATGCATGACACACAAGAACGGAAGAAAGGGATCGGAAAAATTTTACGAACAAAAAATCGGACTGACGAATATAAGTTAATTGAGCCTCGGGCACAAGATTGACAATCTTCCCGGACTCGCCTCTGTTGGATTATAATAATAATTAAATGTGTTGATAAAAAGTACTTATTGAATTACCAACAAGAATGAGAAATATAAAAGAAAAAAAAATTATAAAAATAAAAAGACAAAGTAAGAAAACATTAAGCATGTGGCAACAAGGAAGCGTAGTAGCAGTAAAATATCGAGAAATAGATGTATGTATACTGCATAGCGTATGAGAAAATAGATATCTGTAAAGAGAGTGCCACACTCGCAACTGAAAATCAGCACACGGTTCTTGAATTGTGCAATGCTTTGGGTCACGTCATATTCGAGTAAAGCACCTTCCAGCTACTTATTTGTGCATGAGCGTAGATGTAGGAATATAGAAACATAGATAGAACGTTAACAAAGACGACACAGCCAACCACTCTCTTTACTCGCCCCTCACTCTCTCTACTGCGGTTCTTAAAAGATGTCAAAAACAAAAATATACCCGCGGAAAGGATATACGAAATAAGAAACCATTACGGTGGCGTGTATCACCAAGCATACGATTACGAGGTAGTGCAAATAAAAGGAGAGCTGTCAGGCTGTAAGGGCTAAGCGTGGACGGCGGCAGAAACAGCTTTAGGCACGGCAGCGGGGTCGTTTGGGTTCCTGAAATGGGGGGCCCCTTACTACTAAATTTGGCTAGAATGCTTACAGGTAGAAGAAACCGTTCCGGAAGTGAAGGCGCAGCGGCGGATGCAGTGACAGTGCAACCAATAATGCTACAGACCATACAAAGACCAGTCACGTCGCAAAATCAAGTACGCGTAGCGCTCAGAAGTGCACCTCCGGCCGCTGATTATATGAAACGTCCTCGCGCATAAGAGAAAGATGTAAAAAAAAAAAAATTGATTAAATTATGGATACATACATAAATCTAGGTTATGTTCGTTTATTATAATTTAGTTACCATTTTTACGAAAAAAAAAAAATGCACTATGTAAAAATATCTAATAGGCTCGTAGCGCAGCCAACTGTAACAATAATACGAATAAAAACATTAAAAGAATGATCGAATCAACAGTAGAAGAATAAGTAATATTATATAATACGTTATAACACACTGTAATGCCATATTTTACAAATTTAACATGAATAACTTACAGTAGGATTAAATGATTCGTTAATAACTAGTAAAAATAACTTAAAGATTATTACATTCTATAAATTTATAAACAAGAATTTTGTTATAATGCACTATATCATAAAGGGAGAAGAGCGTAAACAAAAACAATAAATGTTTACACGAAAAAAAAATAACTTAGCGAATTTTCCCTTTTGCCTGTGCTCTTGATTCTCGAAGGTCGATTAACTGTTTCTCTGAAGCTTCGTTTACGTGATCATAGGTGTGACTGAGTTGGTCCAGATGTTTATAAATATATACAAACATCTCGTCATAACTCAAGTGCACCGATGGCTAATTAACACTATGCTTGTGTAAAAGAATGCCATGTTTGAGCCTACGGGCGATAATAAAAAAAAAAAAAAAAAATTTAGCGAATTTGTGTAAAGGAGGAACAAGGACAGGATTTTTTTCTCTCCACCTTTTTACTCCTATGTTAGAAATTTCACATACAATACAAACAACATTACCCGAACATTACTCTAGCACAAACATGCAAATTAAATGGGAAATCGCCATCGAGGACGATAGCGGCACGGCCTCGGACGTGTCACGTACGATATTATAGCTACACATACGTGCACCCCCTCTTTTTAGGGCCTACTACAGATGATTGTAGTGGGAGCGAGCAAAGGGATAAGCAGATAGGATGGTGAAGGGAGCGCTCTCTCTGGCTGAAACCGGCAAGGACGAAGGTCGTACACACGTGACGTGCTCTTCTCTCGTTTTGCATAAATAAAGACATTGATACTAGTTTCTCGACTATTTACTTTGTGCTCACCCCAAGACCATAGAATCCTATGCAACATAGAACAAGAAAAAAATTATTTCAAAGGTGTGCCTTGAAAAAAAATTAAATTTTTTTTGGGTCACGTAAAGGCAAATTTGGATTGGATTTCCTTATATACCAACCTTATCTTATGCTCTGGTTACAGTGTACCACCATACCATATGATGACTTAAGAAAAAAAAGAAAAAAGAGAAAAAAAAACTGACCAACATCTTGAAATCACCTTATTCCCAAATCAAGTGTAAACATTCTTCCTACCGAACCAAGCAAAATTGTAACCATTAAGCTGCCACTTCCAAATAACAATCCATTCTACAATCATAACTGTAGCATAACATCACCAACAATGAATTCAACATGTAAGAGTTAAGAAATGATGATTCATCTTATAAATTGTATTTATTTATATGTGAAACCGAACTTTCATGTCTTATTCTTTTAATTTAATATTTAATACTACTAGGAATGTGTAAATACATTATAATTGTGTTCGTATTTTAAGTACTTGACATAGGTTCGACTATTTTCACTCTTATGATTGCCGAGGGTGGCAATCAGCTAAAGGGGCGTGTGACATCCCATATCTTATACTTAATATTTATTACTTCAAAACACAGATTTTTGTTTTAAATTATAAAAAACAAAAGCTCAGCAATCTCGAACCATCGAGCGGTATATCTACTTCTGTAATCGCGTGACATATAACTTACTCCTTTTGAAACAAGCTACCGCTGCAAAACTCGAACTACGCGTGCAACCTCAAACAATCTTACAAAACGCTCATCTTAACAAATCAATTCGCATGAGAACACCAAATAATGTGATTAATCAACAATTTCAACATTTTTTACTGCAGACATACACAAGAAACATCATACACAATTTCGACAGCAACTTGTACTTAATGTAAAGTCCGAGAGACCACCAGTTTTAACAATCAATTACAATAAAATTATTGCACCATGACTGTGCTCGTGTCAGTTGAGAGTAATTAGGGTAAGCTCTGATTGATCGTTCGGACCCCAACTTGACGCGTCCTCCTTAAACGCAAGAGTATAAAAACTCCTCGCACACAACAATATTCGCCTTTTCTCTTTCATCAAGTGCTCCAAAGTAACTATAAAGGTTAGAGAGTGAGTTTTATTGAGTCTTTTAAGCAGATGTAAGACTTAGTTCGGTGACTAAACTGTGTGAGAAAAGCTCCAGCAAACCGAACCACTGTAAACTCGCCTAAAAAGTGAATCAAGGAGGAACAAGAAAGAAAGGACCGTCGACTTGGGTTCCGACGTTAAAAGCAGAAGCCTGATTATTGTCATCACCATAAGTGCTCTTGTGTATGATTAAGAACATCGTTGCGGTCAACCTTGTAAAATGTTGCGACTGCGTGCGCGCAAACAGTGGCTAACCAACGATCATAGAAGTAAATTAAGTTAAGGAAACTATAAATTATATAACATTGTAAATGCGACTCTGAAACTTTGTTATTCATACTGTTTGTAAAGTTAACTATTTCTGGCTTTTCTAAATTTTTTAAATCATCAGATGAGACATAACTTGGTTGTTGATTAAATTAATTTTCTTAGTTTAAAAACATTCTAATTACTAAATGATATGAAACATTTCAAGATCTAATAATTCTAATTGATTGACACATAATTCTTACCTTAATTAATAAATTGAATATCGAGTAAAAATGAAATAGACACTGTATGACAAAGACCTTTACAAGGGTGTGAGATAAAAAGACGAGTAATATATGCTTCTACTGTATGACATAAGACATAAACTCGAAGAGTAAGTCAACGTCAGTTCAGCGTACACCACTCCATACATATCGCTCGATGAAACCTAACACCACAACACAGAGTCAACGATTTCAAAGAAAAGGGGCCAATGGCTGGTTCCTGATGAACAATAATTAAATTTATTTGTTTGTAGAACGAATCTGCGAGTTCCACCCTTCACTTATAGAAGTTTGGACGTAACACATCCAACATTTCTTAAAATTTTGAGACAAATGAAAAAATTGGAAACCTTTTTTTACTTTTATCTACATGTTTTGGAAGTCTAAGATGTATGCAGAAACATTTTCAAGATGCAATGTCTATAATAAGAAAATGTGGTAGATCAGACTTATTTATAAAAGTAACATGTTACCCTGAATGGAAAGAATTAAAGTTAATTTTATTAAATTTTTCTAAGTATTCAAGATCAAATGACTTTCCAAACAGAAATGTTAGACTATTTTACTAAAAATTAATGTCAGTTTTGGAGGATGTCATTAAAAATTATATATTTAATAATGTATTAGCAAATGTCTGTATCATCGAATTTCAAAATCGTGGTTTACCCCATGCAAAAATTTTAATACATTTCCATCCTGATGAAAAAAATATTACACCAGAACAAATTAATGTAATTATTTCAACTAAATCCTACTTGTAATACAAAACTAACAAAATTAGTGATTAAACACATGCTTTACGGACCCCATATCAGAGATCAATAGATGTTTATAATTTCTTGTGAGTTTTAAAATGTACGAACTATACTTACATCCTAAGAAATTTATTTGATTATTATGAAATTGCGAAAAAGCCTTGCCGAGAAATATAAACTTACTAAATTATTGAATAGATTTAGTATGAAAAATATATTTATTTTAACGTATCAAAAAAAAAAAAAAAAAAATTANGAATCGATCCCGGGATAGCAAAACAATTCAAGCGGTGGCATAAGCATCGATCAACTTAGCTATCAAAACTTCGGTCCTTGAAAATTTTAAAGTCACTTATGTTCATTAATAACCTCTGGAACTTGTCCTACAGTTGATAACAATTATGAGGAAAAATAATAAATAAGGGATTATAACTGAACTGCCATCTTTAAAAAAATAGCTAAACATTTTTTCAAAATAATACTGAATTTCAAAATAAGTATTAAAAGTAGGAGAAAAAGAAAAAAGAGCACGAGCAAAAGTCAGTTCAATATAAATAGGGTATACTCGGTTGCAGTCAAAAGAGAAAAACTCGTGTCATCGCTTGCTTTGGCTGTGCGCTCAGATATATAGCTATAGTCAACATTTACACTCTTCTTCTCGTAGGCACACATTCGGTGTAGTCCTTCCATGTCTCTTCAAAATGTGCACCTATATGATCATTTCCACACGAATTCACTTCTCTTTTTGTAGGCGCATGCTGTTCGGTACGAGTAGTAAGATGTGCGCCCGGTTCGAGGGCTGGCCACGGTGGGGCGCTCCAATCAGTACCAAAAAGTCGTCTTGCATCGTAGAACAAAATCTTTGAAAAATTAAAAAAAAATTTTGAAAACTTTTTACAGACGTAACTTTATTTTAAACGAATAGTTACCCCTAACCTGAAAGAGAAGATGATACTTTTAAACAACATATTTATAAACTTTGGAGAAAAGAAAAAATTTTAGAAGAAAGTTCGATAGTTGTACCGTGAAATAAATTGTTGCTGAAGTAATATAAGTGTCATATAAACGTCAAATTCTATGCATGTATTTAAAGCATAAAATATATGTATGACTATGTATATAAGAGAAGTGACAGACTACATCAAAATTCCAAAATTGAAAGATCAAGACACAGCAGTATTTGGTGACATTAATAGTTACGTTGATGATAGATATGTAGGTCTGATGGAAGATGCTGAAAGACTGCAAGAATTGATAATTTGTAGTAGAAATCATACAGTTGTAAATTTATCTGTTCATTTAAAAACAAAGAGTCATTTTCAACGAAGATAATACTAAAAGTGTTATAAAAAACTACGAAACACAGTTAACAGTTGTCATGACAAAAAGTCATGAAAGATTTTTTTTTAAACTTGTATTAAATATAGTTACTGGTTGTACATTTTTCATAGATATTAGAATATATAAAGAAATAACACATCAAATGTTTAAATATAAACCACGCTCGTGGAAGACCAAGTAGCAAAGCTGGACTCTAACTGCCCAGTCGACCGTTTGAGGGTAGAATAAAAACCGTGTCCTCACCTCATGATGACTGGGAGGTAGCAGAGGCGGACTATTACTACTCAGTCTATCGTTCGAGGGGTGAAAATTAAGAGAGTGCCAGTTTCGGAGCCTCCGAGCGTTTTTATAAGGAGAAGCGGACCTCGGTAACGCGCTGGTTCGAGAATGGTGCAGGAAAACCTGCCGAGGGAAAATCTTAAAGAAACTACGATAGCCGAAACCGTAATTAGCTAGAACTGATTCAGTTTAGCTATTCATAAATTGGAACTTCCATCGGCTCAGAAATGGGCTCACTCTTCTCCGTGCGTCAAGAGAAGGAATGATGATTCACTTACACATGTCTTTTCTTTCTCCTTTACATCCAAATTTTATAGAATTTCAATATAACTTCAAATTAACATTAAAATAAAATATTAATAATATTCACTAATGATCAACACCATTCGTTTACTCTACTGAACTTTTTGCAGAAAGAGCATTAAAAATTGCTTAACATGTCAATTAATGCTTGAGTGATTAATAAACGATCAGTGTGCAACGATATACCAATTAGCACTAATACTTAAACAGTAGTAGCGGTGGTCGTTTCTATAATAACTTATAATGATAATATTAGTGTAATAGTGTAATAATAATATTAATAAAAATAATGATAATAATAAAAATAATGATAATTACAATGATAATGATGAAAATAATAGTATTTCGCCTGTCGCGAGTTAACATAATTGAGTTTACGAGTAGTTTGACTATTTATAGCGTTGAAAAAATAATTCATAATTTTAATAGAATTTTAGTCAAAATGTTTTTCGTTGCTAGTCATTGGAGAGGGAGTCAGCTCGTGGTACCCTGGGGAATCAAAAATTCCGTTATCTTTATTGGAGGCAGGAGTACAGACTCTCTCTCTCTCTCTCTCTCTCTCTCTCTCTCTCTTTCTCAACATCTTCGAGTCAGGAAAAGGGGAAGGGCTGACTTTACCATTTCACTTTACATTTGAAAAAATAATAGAATTTAACTAGTTGACAAATAAGACTAGTTCACAGACGTTAGAGTATAAGTACTATTTGATTATTGAAATATATATTCATCTGTATACGTATAAACAATTTGTAAATAACAACAGCAGACTACCTGTAAAACAAAAGAAGATATTTTCTTGTCTTAAAATTCAATAACTATTGAACAATCGTAAAATACGCTAATTTGTTTGTAACATTTGCTTAATAACAATTGAAACCGACACTTTTGTTGGACAAAAATATTTCTTCCAGTAAGTAGACTATATTAAATTTGCAAGCGATTAAAACGATTTCCTTCCAGGTGACGGAAATTTTCTTATTCACCATTTTTTCGTGCTTCAACTGCCGGACTACAAAGAAATGACTGTGATGTCTGATTAATAAATAATTATAATTTGTAGTTATTTTTTACAATATTTTTAATGTTATGTAAAATATTTAATGCAAGATGATAAACTATCAACATAACACTTCGTAGTAATGTTTTTTTTTAACTCGAATACAATGAAAGTTATTTGCATATTATTCAGTTGAAAACTACATTATTAGCGTCACTTTCTTAATAATTGGGTTCTGTTGTGGAATAAAGTCTAGTTCATATATCAAGACAGATTTCTTACAAAAAAGACACTTGATGTTGTGCAGAATAAAAACGAGAAGCTGGTTTAATGAGGCAGTACAAGTCCTTGCTCACACAGAATTTTCGAAAAAATGAAAATGATAATTTTCTGTGCCATGAAAAATCGTGTCACAAAGCCTAAAGTTCACGTACACGATTTTTACCTTGTTATTGAGGGTACATAGAAAAAGAAAAAAATCATTTCAAAGGTGTGCCTTGAAAAACAACTAAATTTTTTTTTGGATGCGTAAAGGAAAATTTGGATTGGATTTCCTCATATATCTTTTATCTGGAACGAATTGTGACGAATTTTTTGCTAGGCGTGTTGATAGAAGTCATTAGAGAGTTGTCGGTTACTTTACTTCTTGATTGCAGCTTTAATCGGTAGTGTTATGCAGTAGGCGTGGATGCTTTGCATTTTACGAAGTATCCTAATAACGTTTGACCTTGCTTCATTGCTCGATTGAAATCAAGTGAGAGGAGGTACTGCAGTGTTTCTGTCATGCCTTTATTATATTGTTTTTAATCCTGTGTAAAATTGTGTTATAACTTGAGCTCGGCGCTTGAGTAACCTTTGAGCTATTGATGATCCAGTGAGTTCTCCTTACCCTCCTTCCATTCTGGGCGGTATAATGAGAGAAGAATTCGTAAAGCCTTTTTTCTTCCTCTCATTGCTTGCTTCGCTGTAGTAGTGGGTTCGAGCTTACTTGAGCTTTGATTGTTTATATCACTGGCCCTATTAGCACGTGTAATAGATGTATTTATTTGTCGTGGGACTTTAAAAAAGGTTTTAAGAGTAACATACGGGACTATAAAGTTTTATAATTACTAGACTCACTGTCAGAGCTTGAACTGTTAGAGCGACTACTGCTTCTGTTACTGCTGGAAGTTGAAATTTTTCGGACCCTTCTACGCTTCCGCTTAAAATCCATATCAACTTTTACGGTATTTGTTTTATAACAATCTGCAGGGTTACGCGATAAAGTGTCAGCATTTGAATTCAAACGTCCGGGTTTGTACTTATAGGTGTAGTTGTACTCGCGGAGTGTTGTTCTCTATCGATTAAGGCGACTCATCGGGTATTTTATTGATTCGATCCATGTCAAAGATTCGTGGTCTCCGTAAACTGTAAATTTTCGTCCGTATAAATAGTGTCTAAACTGTTGTACGGCGGCGGCTATTACTGCTAAACCCTCTTTTTCAGTAGTGGAGTGATTTTTTTCGCATTTATGAAGAGTGCGAGACATGTAGGCTACAGGATGGTCTTCTCCTGGTTCTCCTTGACTTAAAACAGCACCGAGAGCTAAGTTTAATGCGTCGGTAGTTAGAATAAATGGTTTGTCAAGATCGACACATGCAAGAACCGGGGCCTCACACAAGGCTGATTTTGATCTTTTAAAGCTCTCTTCCTGAGTCTTACTCCAATCAAATTTTTGAATTTTCCGTGATAATGGGGTAAGGGCTCTGAAATTTCGGCATAATCTTTAATAAATCATCTATGATATCTTGTGAGTCCTAAAAATTCTCGGATTTTTGTAAAATTTTTGGTATTGAAAAATTTTTAACTGCTTTAAGTTTCTTGGGATCTGGTTTTACTCCATAACCACCTATTTTATGTCCTAAATATGTCACTTCAGGAGTTGCACATTCGCTTTTATCTAGCCGTAATTTTAAACCAGCATCTGACAGTCTATTAAATCATTTTCTTACTTTTATTTCATGTTCTTTTAAACTTTTGGCACATATTATAATATCATCTAAAAATACAAATAGTTTTTGTATTTTTGTGCCTTGCAATTCCAATAATACAGAATCGATCAGTCTTTGGAATGTAGCTGGTGCATTGCATAATCCAAATGGCATACCTGTATACTCGTAATGTCCGTACGGGGTACTGAAAGTTTTTTCATGGCGATCTTAGATACTTTAAATTGATGAAATCCATTAGTTAGCTCGGTCGAATACTGAAAAAAATTTTGACCCGTCAATTTTCCCTAATATCTCTGTAATATCAGGCAATGGGTAAGCATCAGGTATAGTTTTAGCGTTTAATTTTCTGTAATCTATTACTAGACCATGTCTCTTTTCTCCGCTGGGTCCTGGCTTTTTGAAGACATTCGACAGCGGACTATTGTACGGGCTAAAAAAATAGCTAATGGTTCCTTCTTGTAATAATTTTTTCGACCTGATCTCTAACTTTCTTGTGTAGAGCAGGAATGTATCTATATTGTTTCGTAAAAACAGGTTTATCGTCAATTGTTGGTATATTATGTTGTACGTACGACGTACGTGAAGCAGCAGCACCTTTAATATAAAATAGATACTATTTGACAAAGTTGTTTATAGCTTGTTTTATCATGATGATGCTAGCAAAGTTTTTCCGTAATGTATTTAATTCTTTCGTCAGTTGTTATGTTGGGAACATCATCGCTAAAATCCGAGTCGAGAAAATTTTTTGAATTATCTAAATCAAAAGGTACAAGATTTTGGTGAGAGATCTTGATTTCTACTGGCTCTTCTCTAGTGCTTACAACCATCGTGAAACAGTGGCCTTTATCGTATGTTACTGCTACCTGGCCTATTAATGTACCAGGAGTAGTTTTTTTCAAGCGCAAGTATGTTTGCCCGTGGCTGTTAGTTTGCGTTACAGGAATCTTTATGGGAACTCTCATTCTGGCTGGTATTATGTATACACGATTTTGACCAAAAGTTACTCCTGTAGGTTTAAAATATTGAGACGTTGAAAAAGATTCCAAGTTTTCTTTATTTATGCTAATATTGTATCTATAATTTCGTGAAAATTATTTTCATTACTTATATATTCTGTCGTTGTATCTAGCAACTCAAGTCCACGTTCTTCGCTTATTGATACAATTCTTCCTATAAATGTAATGGGACTTATAGGTTTTCTTTTTAGTATCAAGGCTCTTGTGTCATAACAAAGCCTGGCCCGTTCTTCGGCTAGAAATAAATTTCCTAATATTTCTGTCTCACTAAGGGGTTCTTCTTGTGCTAAGACGTTATAAACGTGATTTTTATCAAATATATTTAATGTTACTGTTCCTAATGTTATGATATTTTGAGAAATTAATCCAATAAGTGCAGTTTTTGTATCAGTATTTATAATAACATTTGGTAATAATGAAGATATTTTAATAGCATTGACGTGCGCTCCTGTATCTATGATAAAAGTGTCTTTACTTTCATTTAATTTTAAAATTTTAAGTCTTACTGTCCGTGCATTGCCAATGTTTCTTGCGACGGACACTCGGGCGATTGCACAATTTGGTTTGTCAGTAGACGCTGATTCAGGTCTTTGCTCCCCGCTGCGTTTGGGTGACGAGCACCGTTTCGGTTTAAAGAATGGCCTGGTTTAAGAAAACTGAGTCTGAAATTTTGTCAATTATTAAAAGAGTTCGACCTTGAGCGAAAGCTTGCGTCGTTTCGCGATTCACGTGGTATCTGAACGTTTTTGCAAGTGCAGGAGTAATTTTCCATTGAAAAAGTAGACGAGTTACCAAATACACACTGTAGTAAATTTGTGTGAAAAGGGCAGTTCAAATAGGCTAATAGTTGGTTGTGGTGTTGCGTTGGTTGTGTTGGGCCAAAATTTTGACGATTTTTCTACGAATCGTTCAAAGGCTGGTAAGATTGCGTTTCATTTGATTTTTGCAACTATTTTACTTATTGATTATTTGAGTCGTTATTTCGACATTGAAGTGCTGGATGTGATACTATTCTTCCGTCTGAATTAAACGTAGTCAGAAAAATTTTCATGTCATTAGAGTTGTAATAATAAGATATATCATCGCGATTGTACATATTGGGATCATTATAGTGAACTTGTTGTATATTGTTTTGATTGGGCTAAAAATATGCAAAATTTCCTTGTCTGTTTTGTCGGTGTACTGATAAATTTGGTCTTGATGTAGGGTATAACTGCTGAGCAAGTTAGATGTGTGAATTCTGATGGTACATCGTAGCGTGAGCATTGGGGTATAATATTTTTCCAACTTCTTCTGCTTCTAAAGCTACACGGAGAGGGAATTCACACGTTGAACGCATGGAGGTTAGCTGGCTTTCAGCGCATGCGGCTTCCCTTGCGTTGAAAGCACGAAGTTGTAGCACTGAAAGCCTGGAGTATACCTGAGCGGTAAACGCAAGAAGCGTGATGGGTTTGACGCTCGGAATCTGTAGCGTTTGATTGGTGCTCAGCTGGTATATATATACATAACGGTCAGCTGAGCACCAATCAAACGCAACAGATTCCGAGCGTCAAACCCGTCACGATCCTTGCGTTAACCGCTCAGGTATACTCGAGGCTTTCAGTGCTTCAACTTCGTGCTTTCAACGCAAGGAAAACCGCATGCGCTGAAAGCCAGCTAACCTCCGTGCGTTCAACGTGTGAATTCTCTCTCCGTGTACTGGTAAAGCACCGGCAAACGTTTTCGGTACGTTTGATATCATATTGGCCTTGAATCCATCGGGTAGGCCTCGCATGAGTGCTACACGGCCAACCATTTCTAGATATAACTAGGAATCAGGCTGTCGGTTTTCAGGAATGTTGATGGAAACGACCTATATTTTGGCTGCTCTATCGCTTTGATTGATGAGTTGAGAAAATCTCTTGTGAAAATCGCGAGCAGTTTCTCCCTGTTTTATTTGAGAATTATTAATGTCGGTGATGTATTGAGCGTAAATTTTAGAAAGAGCAAAGTGTACCTTTAAATGGTTTATAAGATCATCTAATATATTCATTGTTAATCCATCCAGATAACATCTTGCTCTACCCTTTAGCATGGAAATGACTGTTCTTAAAAACATAGGGTGCGTTTTTTTAGTGATCGGTCGGCCGGTCGATCAGTCGATTTCCTCAACCGTTCCGTTCGTTGAAGTATTTCAGACTCGGGAATAGGTCTATGGCTGAACAGAGCTATGTCTAAATTTGAAATTTAAACAAAGTTATTCATTGCATATTTGAATATTAGAGAACTACTTTTTGTATTATCTGAAAACGATTAAACAAAATCTTATAATGAATCACCAAATCTTATCAAAATTTGTGACCGTTCTTCTCCTCATATGTCTCTCGAAGCATTGTTTATAGAATACTTACGGTATGGTTTTTTGTGATGTTACTTTAATCCCAAGATTTTTAAAATACAAGTAAGTTTAAATCGTTTTGAGAAAAAATTTCTCACCTTTTTGAACCTAACTGTAACTAATATTTATTTATTTTAGATTTTCATGTCAAAGGAACGTAATAAAATTTCCTGATTATTTTGACATTGTTACATTCGTATCAGATGAAAAATTTAAAGAAGATTTCAGAATGTCTAAAGCTGTTTATTTCATGCTGCACGAAAGAATTAAAAATAACGATGTATTTGTGAAATATCCATACGGCAAAAAAAAGATTAGCAGTGAAAAATGCATTTTAGTAGGATTATGGGTTTTGGCTACTCCTGATAGTTATAGACGTATTTCCAAACGGTTCAACATTTCAAAGTCAGCAGTAGTTTCCTGCCTTGTTGCAGGACGTTTGCAGAAGTGCTATTAAACTTCCAAGCACGAAAGAGAAGAAATAGAAAATTCTTTTGAAGCTATCGCTGGAGTGCCGAAAGTTTTGGGAGCTTTAGATAGGTGTCACATTACAATACGTGCCCCGAAGCACAATAAACCAGTGTATTTTTACAGACAAAAAAAACTCTCTTGTGTTGCAAGGACTCTGTGATTCTAACATGTTTTTTACAAATGTTGACGTGCGTTGGCCAGGTAGTGTCCACAACGCACGAGCTCTGAGAACCTCTGATTTATATGAAGTTGCTGCAGAGGTATGTTCCAATGGATATAATTTTGTCGGAGATTCCGCAGACTTCTTACACTACTGGTTAATAAAACCTTTTAAACAATCTTACAGACTAAATAGAAAAAAAAAAATTATTCAATAAGAGTCTTAGTCAAACAAGGCAAGTTATCGAAAGAGCTTATGGCTTCTTAAAAGGTAAATCTCGTAGACTTCAATATCTGCATATGTTACAAATCAAATATTCGGTAAAAGCTATTTTGGCTTGTATTTTACGTAACATTTGCTTGACAAATGAGAATTATGCTCGTGTTATTATTTTTGGCGAGCAGGACAGAAACAATGTAATTAATAATGAAAATCGACAAGACTTACATGCTGTTAACCCCAATGAATAAAAGACAAATCTTGTCAATTACATTTGGAATCTGAATAATAATAATAATAATAATAATAATAACAATCATTATTAAAAAAACTATGTACAAGGTTTTATGTAAATAAATGTATGACTTTTTCAGAATATGAGTTTTATTTGACCGAATATAAATTTAATAAGATGTTGATAATATACAAAAGCAGTTCAAGACTTACAGTGATCGATCAATCACAACTACTAAACTACTATTTTACTCTTTATACTATATACATTTTTTCTTCATGCGAAACTAGTCAACGCATAATGTTAACTATTGTAAAATTGATAACAACTTACATTTTGTAATAAATTTCAAAGCTACTTGACTTTATAAAATTCTCTTACAGTTAATATACTTACCGAATTTTTTTCATTTTTTACTCTTTGGGAAGAAATATCGAGATCATTTAGAACTACGTAATGTCTTATTTTTAAAGTACAATTTAAGAGCATCAGACAAACATCATACCTTTGCTATGGAAAAAATACAAACTAAACATACAATACTTTAAATCACAATCTTACAGGCTACTTGGATTTTTTCTCATGATTTTTTACAGCAATATACTTATGTAATCTCTCTAACTTGTCTAACTCTTTATTATAATAAATATATTTGCTTTAAAGCAAAATAGCTATCGAAGCTAAAACATAGAAAGGAATGATTAGAACTTAGCTTGAACACAAGTTAAAGTAATCAAAAAACACTTCTTGTGATAGACTAAAAAATTATTTTAACACTTTGTAGTAAAATATAAAGCTAAATGAAAGAAATACTTAAATGTCATCAACAATTAGAACTTCTGAGTATTTTGTTCGTTGAAACAATACTTACACCTTTAGTCAGCTTCGTTTTTACAGGTATGATCAACAGTCGACTTTTACTTATTTGTTAAATCACGAAGAATATTTCCGATGGCCTTAACTTTATAGACCATATTGTCGTTGCCCTCTTTTAAAATGTTAAGAAATTTAGCATCTCGCTGTTCCATGTACTTATACCACGCATCTTCGGAGTTATTTTTGACTTTTTTAAGTGGTTGCCGTTGCTCGGCCTCTAATATTCTCTTCAGAGAAATGTCATCGCTCACTTCTTCAGATTCAAGTTCTGAAGAGTTTTCATGCACATTTTCAGATTTAGTTATTTCTGGTTTCAATGATGAAATACCGTAATCAGAAGTGACGTTAGGCTCCTTCTTCAGCAGATCTTCAAAGTACTCAAAGTAGAGACAACTTTAGTAACTATTTCCTGTCTTATCATTCCAGATTATTGTATCTCTATACTTATTGAATAAGTCAGTGTATTTTCGCTTGGCTTGTGTAGCAGTGAAGGAAAACCTGCTCAGAAAAAGTATATTTTACACTACATTCGTTTCTCATATTTTTTGTACAAATAGTGATAATAACCCTTCAGAATAAAACTGTTCTGCGATACTCTTCCAACAGCAATGAAATGAATTTTTTCTTACGCTTTTTTTTTTGTTTCTTATAATATTCCAATAGCACAGAAAAAACTTTGTCACTCCATTTACCTGTTTAAGAACAGTAAACATATATCTTTACAAATTTGTAGATTAATTAATCATAAATAATTTCATTCGCCAAGACCTTTGTTTGACTTAGGAGTGTCGCTTTCTTCTGTTGAAATAAATTTCGTTTCACTTGTCGAAAGGCCATCGTACACTTCCTTTTCGTCGAGGAACTCGTCTAACCACTCTTCTTCGTACTCACTGCTTCTAGTACTGCTACTATCATCCTCATTATTGTTTGGCAGATAAAAATCAGATACAGATGGTTTAGCATGAATGGATGCTGTCTTCGCAGAAACTGATATAAAAGAAAATTGAGATCAAGGCTAAAATTCACTAATTTTTTTTTTGACACTGAAGATGGAAAAGAAAAACGATAATTAATAATAATGATATCCCATACCATAATCAACGATGCTTGAGGAGGATCCATCATTTAATTTTCTAAGCTGAAGCTTGTGTTTTTTCATTAACAATGTTGCATATTCATCATCTGCAATCAATTTAATTGTTAGCAGTAGCTTTAGGTACTTACTTGAAAGAAGCTACCAGTTTTCCCACGATTATAGTCCTCCTCTGAAGCGTGTAAGACTTGCATCTTGTTGTCTTCGGGATCGAAAAGACTCCAATCAACTACTTTTAAACGATTACTGTTATCATTCTGCTGAGTTGCAGCTGATTCTTCTGTGACTAAATTCCCTTGAACTATAAAGAGAAGCTTTATGAGTATCCAAAAGCTGCATTGCAAAGCTGGAATTTACCATAGGAACTAATATAAAAAATTTTTTTATAGTACTGGCTTCTTAACACAAAGTCATAGTTTAACTTGTATGATCGTGTTAACTTTTAGGGCATACCTTTTTTAGCTTTTGTGTAGTCTTTTTTTGATGTATGTAAGACAAAACGTTGACCTTGACGGTCTTTAGTTGAGAATGGTACAGTTGTATCAGCTTTTGCCATCATCATTATCATTTGATTAGCATTTAGCTTACTAAACATTTTTCAGCGTTTTGTTTTCAAAGAAAGAATATAATAGTTAGTGATAGTTAGACAAAAACTCACCCATAGGCTCTTTTGCATTTAAAATAGGGGACCTACCATTTTCAACATCTTGCAAGAAATCTCTGAGAGGTGTATTTTGACCACTATATATTGGTATGTGCAAGGCAGCTTGACTTATACGTAAAGCTGAATAATTTGGGGCTACGTTACGTGATGATTCAAGGAATTTAGGTGATTTTTCGGCTTCCCTTGCTCTATGGTATTGTTCGAGTAACTGAACCCTTGGAGCTACATCTGCTACCTTGCTTATATCTTTAATTGTCTGATCCATTATATAAAATATTTTTTTTTAATAGATAAAGAAAGTGGTCTGGTTTGCTGGAGCTTTTCTCTCACAGTTTAGTCACCGAACTAAGTCTTACATTTGCTTGAAATGCACGTACGCTTTTAACACATAGCTTAATCACCGAACTAAGTCTTACATCCACTTAAAAGACTCAATAAAACTCACTCTCTAACCTTTATAGTTACTTTGGAGCACTTGATGAAAGAGAAAAGGCGAATATTGTTGTGTGCGAGGAGTTTTTATACTCTTGCGTTTAAGGAGGACGCGTCAAGTTGGGGTCCGAACGATCAATCAGAGCTTACCCTAATTACTCTCAACTGACACGAGCACAGTCATGGTGCAATAATTTTATTGTAATTGATTGTTAAAACTGGTGGTCTCTCGGACTTTACATTAAGTACAAGTTGCTGTCGAAATTGTGTATGATGTTTCTTGTGTACGTCTGCAGTAAAAAATGTTGAAATTGTTGATTAATCACATTATTTGGTGTTCTCATGCGAATTGATTTGTTAAGATGAGCGTTTTGTAAGATTGTTTGAAGTTGCACGCGTAGTTCCAGTTTTGTGACGGTAGCTTGTTTCAAAAGAAGTAAGTTATATGGCACGTTATTGCAGAATCAGGTATACCGCTCAATGGTTCGAGGTCGCTGAGCTTTTGTTTTTTATCATTTAAAAACGAAACTGTGTGTTTTGAAGTAATAAATATTAAGTTTATGACATGGGATGCCACAGATGCGCTATTAACAATTAAATCTAATTAACCTTGTTCACATTCAATACTTTAATTTTTTTTGCTTGTGTCACAAATTATTTAAACGGTTATGTTTAATTATTATGTAGAAATAAATTAACAATTGTTGTAGCAACCATTCCCCACATAATAATGTATTAAAATTAATTTAATTTGGTCTCTAAGGCTGTATGAATAATGTTGTAACATAATTTCTCTTTCTTACTCAAGTAATTTCTTAAATAACCAGTACTTCATCCTAACTCTTCTAAAGGAAAAAATAATGGAAGCACTATCAGATCGATAAAATGAGACAGATATTTATATAAAATTGAGAGTTTATATATAGTTATAAAATATTTTTATATATTATATGCTTAAATAAATAGGGCGTTTGAAATAACACACTTTATCAAAATGTAAAAATTTTTACATGTAAGGAAGCTTTAACGTATATCATACGAGACACGGTTTTATAAATTTTTACAGTGTATTTTCGCTTGGCTTGTGTAGCAGTGAAGGAAAACCTGCTCAGAAAAAGTATATTTTACACTACACCTTGCGTTAACCGCTCAGGTATACTCGAGGCTTTCAGTGCTTCAACTTCGTGCTTTCAACGCAAGGGAAACCGCATGCGCTGAAAGCCAGCTAACCTCCGTGCGTTCAACGTGTGAATTCTCTCTCCGTGTACTGGTAAAGCACCGGCAAACGTTTTCGGTACGTTTGATATCATATTGGCCTTGAATCCATCGGGTAGGCCTCGCATGAGTGCTTCACGGCCAANCGTATGATAAATATTGTATAATTCCTGAAAATTTGAAAATGTGACAGTAAATTTTCGGGAAATAATTCTTAAAAAAAATATGAAGTTAATGTACATCAACTAGTAAGTAAATTTATGCAAAACACTACATCTTGCATGGAAGGCACGACCTATGTACAAATCGCCAGAGCAAAAAGTGTAACAGAATTCAATTTTAGTGTTATTGGATTATTATATTTAACTGAGTATTAGTATCAATATGCTAACTTTGTATTGAAACGAACACAAAATTTTTCAGCCATTTTAAAACGTTACTCGATATTGACTGTCTGAATAACAACATTATAAGTGAAATTGTTCAATACAAAGGAAGTATTTCTAAAAGATCTACAATTTTTTAAGTAAACATTCAGTCTTGAAATGTGCTGTAAAAAAATAAGATGGTATAAAACGATTTTTTTGGCTATTTTGAAATGATTTCTGTTCATTAAATCATTAATACGGCAGTTAAGAGAAAAATACATTTCACAAGAAAGTTTTATTTCGGTGAGCTCTACAACTTTTGTATTTAACATTTTGTTGTAGAATTCGAATTTATTTGTAACAGGCAAAAAACGTTTTTTATTATTTTTGCATTGATTTTGCTTGATGGATCATTTGCATTGCGATCTAGATCATAGTGTATATTACAAAAAATTTGTATTTTAACGAGATCTACATCTTTGTCTCCAAATGCAAACGTGTAAACCGTACGTAAAAAAAAGTTATCGCAGAATAACTGATTTTTTTGTTTGTCAGAACACTGCACTGAAAATGCTGTCAAAGTTTTTCCTCTTGATAAGACTTTTCAAAATATAAACCATAAGCTTAGACGTCTAACTCGAAGTTACGAACGAAACGTTAGCCGATTTGGATCATAATTACTTGAGTTAGTTGAAAAACTTGACGACGTACATATATACTTCCACACACACACACACACTATTTGACCAAATCAGATCACCTACGCACTAAGTTAAAAATTAGGTTTGTACTAAAAGTAGACTATTTCTAAGAGGTTGTACTTTTTTCTTTTATATAGATATAAAGCACTTCCATACATTGATCCTGCTTAAATAGTGGAATCCAATTAGCTAAAGTGTCAGTAATTTTTCATGAAATTCAGACTAGCGCGAAAAAAATATGTTATAGAGAATTTCACACCGCCAATCGATGGTAATAAAATCGAACAAAAAATATTTTCCGCTAAGTCTTAGAAAAAATGGCAAAAATGGCAAACACGGATTTTGGCACCGAAAATAAAGAAGAAGCCTTAAAATTGAAAAAAAAAAAAAAAAAAGAAGAAAATTATAGAAGTATGCGTGGAAAAAAGACGAAAAAAATAAGCTCTGGTCGATACCAATTGGTCCAGTGGTTTCCCCATAAAATGCAAAAAATCTCGTTTTTGAGCCAATTTTCAAAAAGTAATCACTCTGTTTCGCACAAATATTAAGAGCTGAAATTTGGCACAGTTATAGCTTTAATAGTCTTCAACAACTATACCAAGATCCCCTTTATTTATATGTTTAATAAATAAAGCGATCAGTATACGCCCCGAGTTGTGTGAAGATTTGTGCTTGCGATATTTTATTAATTAACAAAGCAACCAGAAAGCGCCCAGGATTGTGTGGCGATTAGCGCTCGTGTTGTTTTATCGAATAACAAGGCGACTAGTAAGCACCCCGGGTTGTGTGATGATTGGCGCTTGCATTATTTTAATAATTAACAAAGCAACCAGTAAGCGCTGTTTAGCCATCTTTCAGCAATATCGGATCGATAGTTTTTGCAAACCACAGCTAAATGCAAAAAAAGGTAATTTGGCAAAACGACCTTAAAAAAGTTGTTAACAACATTAGATGCAATTTTTGTGCGACATCATATTCTTCAATACTTACCTTACAAGTTACCAAAGTATCAAATTTTATTGCCATGTGAAAGTTGCTTAAAAAATGATAAACCTAACGAGTATTGTTTTGCGCTCACCGGTACGGTGCGTGAGGGGCAATGAGATACCGTAGTCACCGATGCATAAATCTCGTTCACTCACTGAAGCTTGACTGCGGTGTTACCAACCGTGTGCGTTCGAACTGCAAGCGTTCTTAAAAATAACGATATCTCGGGAACGAATAACCAACGTCTACACTGTAAATAAATTCGATACTTTGGTAACTTGTAGAGTTAGTATTAAGGAATATGATCCCGCAAACAAAATTGCATCTAACGTTGTAAACATTTTTTTAGGCCGTTTTTCCAAAGTACCTTTTTTTGCATTTAACTGCGGTTTGCAAAAACTATCGATCCGATATTGCTGAAAGTTGGTGTGGTTATTAAAGACTACTAAAGCTTTAACTGTGCCAATTTCAACTCTTAATATTTATGCAAAAGAGAGTTATTAATTTTTGAAAATAGGCTTAAAAATATAGGTTTTTTTGCATTTTGCAAGGAAACCACTGGACCAATTGAATGGGACCACTGGGATGAACCGGAGTTTATTTTGTTCGTCTTTTTATCACGCATACTTCTATATTTTTTTTTTAATTTTAAGGCTTATTGTTCATTTCCGACGCTAAAAACCGTGTTTTACCATTTTTGAAATTTTTTTAAGCCTTAATGGAAAAGATTTTTTGTTCGATTTTATTACAATCAATTGGTATTGTTTAATTTTCTACAACATATTTTTTTCGCGCTAGTCTGAATTTCTATTGCCGAAAACTTAATTAGATCCTACTAACAAAGTAAGTATATAAAAGAACTATTATTATGTTAATATTTTTAAAGAAGAACGATCAATCAGAGCTTACCCTAATTACTCTCAACTGACACGAGCACAGTCATGGTGCAATAATTTTATTGTAATTATATAAATTTAATAAGATGTTGATAATATACAAAAGCAGTTCAAGACTTACAGTGATCGATCAATCACAACTACTAAACTACTATTTTACTCTTTATACTATATACATTTTTTCTTCATGCGAAACTAGTCAACGCATAATGTTAACTATTGTAAAATTGATAACAACTTACATTTTGTAATAANTCTATTTATAAATAAAAATTGCTGTATTAAATTCTATCATGTATTTTTTAGTAAAGAAATACATGTTTTATTTCCATAAAATTATGTATGTAGTAGTTTTATGCAATAAAGTAAAACTAAGAATTAAAAAATATTGTTGTAATAAAATTTTTATAATGTATAATTCATGATAATTATGACTAAAATAACATAGTAATGATTAGTAATATAACTAGAAACTAAGAAGGTAACATTAAATAAAATTCTTTAACTTACTGTTACAATCCGTTTGTAGGGGGTTGTCGCGCGATGCACGCAGGGGGCAAAGCTCCACTAGTATGTATGTATGTGTATATACTGAGTGACCATTATAATTTTCCCCCCCTCCAAAACCTAACCTGGTGGTCGTAGGTTAATGAAATTTGTACTATCATGGAAAAATTGGCTGCTGAATCTTGCAGTGCTACTTAAATTAATGTAGAATCAAGCATCTTTAAGATAGAAAAATTATTTCCTCGATAAAACTTTCTTGGTTGGATTCGATGAAATATTAGGTTTTTCTGATAGTCTTTTCATGGATTGACACTGTATTGGGTTATTTATTATTTGATAATGTACCAAAAAAGTTAAATTTTTGAGGTCTATTATTTAAAGGATCACCTTGTACAGTGACTTCTCATTCTTGAAGTAGTTCCAGGTACTAACGCTAACTTTGCTCGTGGTAGCAGCATGTTGTTTACATTGTATTGAAATTTATTATTCGATTATGTACCAAAAAAGTTAAATTTTTGAGGTCTATTATTTAAAGGATCACCTTGTACAGTGACTTCTCATTCTCGAAGAAGTTCAAGTCACTAATGCTAACTTTGCTCGCGATAGCAACATGTTGTTTACATTGTATTGAATATCTGTCAAACTGGTTTAATGGTTAAAAGAGTAACTACCTTGCTACGTATAGTATAGTAGAAGCTACGTATAACAGCGCATGCACATGCATGAGTCATTACGTGCGAAAAGTGCTGTTCAAGGTTTGATTTCCTTAAAAACAATTTCATATTAACACTGATAGGCGAGGTTAACATCATAACCGCCTGTGAGAAGTTGTGGTAGTATTATTTAATAAGCGAGTAACTAATGGATATTTGGCGAGGAATAATGATTATTATTATTCATTGCAATTTTAATTAAAAAACTTCAGTAATTTGTTATCATAACCTTTTTTTAATCTTTTATTTTTCTTTATTTCCCAGGTTTGATATTTTATCCTCACCCTAATACCGTGGCAGTTGTGGAACGAATGCGACTCTCCCCAGTCCTGACTACATCCTGGCAGTACAGGAACGTACGCCACTGCTTTTTTATCCTGTTTCGAAGCACGTTGAGATATTGTAGGGATACTTGCCATCCCTACCCTGATTCTGATAACAACGTTAGAGTGCAGGAATGCACACTGCGTTCCCTGTTTCTTACCATGTTGCAGTCGTGCAGAAATGCACGCCATCCTCTTCTCAACGTCATGGTCCTAACCACGTCGTGGAAGTAGGGTTGGGCATAATTTTATAATTTGTTTTTTTTAGTTATTCAACATATTATTAAATTTTTTTTGCACTGTAATAAGCTATTTTAATTAAAAATTTTCTCTTTTACAATTTCATGGCGCACCTTCAGCTCAAGACCTGTCGCGGCTGTGTATAAGTGTACGTTGCTCCTCCTCGGCCTAAGCTCCTCGCAGCAGTGCAGCTGTGCATGCCACCACCTTCAGCTTTGGATTTTTCGTAGTAGCGCATAAGTACACGTTAACTGCCCCCGCTAACCCAACCCTAAACCAAGCCTGATGATCGTAGATGGTTGCAATTGGTATCTCTTTATAAGACTTTTATAATACTCTGACAAAACTTGCGAGAGACTTTTACAAATCTTCTACGAGACTCTTAAAAATTTTTTCTAATACTTTTCTGAACTTTTTTCAGATATTTGTGAGACTCACGTGAGACATTCACGCGACTTTAACGAGACTTTTCCAACTCCTTAGTGTAACATTTAAGTGACTGTTGTAGGACTATCATGAGATATTCACGGGATTTTCACGAGACTTTTTCTAAGACTTGTACAAAAAATCCACAAAACATTCAAGTAACTTTCACGAGACTTTTCTAAGTCTTTCGCAGAACTTTTGTCAGATATTTTTGAGACTATCGTGAGACATTAATGCTATTTTTTATGAGATTTTTCTAAGATTTTGGTCTTACTTTTTGCCATTATATTTGTAAGAGTATAGTGAGACATTCACGCGACTTTTACGAGACTTTTCTGACCTTTTACCGTTACATTTCTAAAATTTTCATGAGAAATCCAAGTGACTTTTATGAGACTTTTCTGAGACTTTCACAGAACTTTTGTCAGACATTTGTAAGACTTACGTGAGACATTTACGTGACTATCACGAGACTTTTCTAAGTCCTTGGTGTAGCATTTACGTGACTATTGTGGGACTATCGTGAGATATTCACGCGATTTTCACGAGAATTTTCTAGGACTTACCTTTTACCAATTCATTTGTAAGACTTTTGTGGAACTTTCACGTGACTTTTACGTGACGTTTGTAATGCTTTTCTAAGAATTTTGTGCAACTTTTGCGAGACCTTCGTAAAAAGTTTATACGTCATGTATGCTAATTCCATGAGATTTTTCTAGGACTATTGTGATTTTTTTATGTTGTATTACTGAAAATTTAATGAGATTTTTTTGAAGAGTGTGCTTACTACTTGAGCTTCAAAACATGGTGATCTCTGATGGGAATACTTGAAGCGACGCTGGATTAGAATGGGCAAGCTGGCAGAATTTGTAGCAAGTTTTATAAGATGACTTTTTATCTATTTATAAATAAAAATTGCTGTATTAAATTCTATCATGTATTTTTTAGTAAAGAAATACATGTTTTATTTCCATAAAATTATGTATGTAGTAACAATCATTTAACTTCGAAAAGGTAAAATTTACTAAAGTTATTGTTTGATTTTAAAATAATTACACAAGTTGGTAGTGCAACGACGATAATATTGTACACTCATTTTTCCATCTTGATTACATTGATTATTTACGAAATCTAGATAAATAAGAAGAAACTGTCACCACAACTTCCAGATTAACATTTTATGTTATATTTTTTTATAATACTGAACGATTTAAATAATATAAAGAACTATAAATAACTTACTGAACACATTTAAATAAATAATCTTAGGAATTCTTTGCGTTCCACCCCAACCAGAAGCTGTCATTTTTGCCAATTTTTTTCTCCAACAATCGTAGTCATAATTTTTCATGCCATTTTTTTAGCATCATTTTTATGTATTATCAAAATTTTAGATAATTTAATTTGGCTAGTAAATACATTCAATCCTGGGATCAAGTCTACCTGTAAAATTATTTAAATTTATGAAGTGTATTATATTTTTATACATTTAATCAAAGCTTCTAATAAAATCACGTACTTCATCATTACTAAATCTGTTCAGATTTTTATCTATACTATTGTAATGTTGATCTACAATGAAGAGAATGAAGAGTTTACTTTTATTATAATAAAGGAATAAATATATTCGACTTTTGTTTTGGAAATTGATAGAACTGATAAAGTTCTACCTATTGATACGATTGATGTATTCATCTCCTAAGTTTTTGATTCCAATTAATTTTCCAACACAAGATCATCTACTTTTTCATTGCTTCTGGTGGCTATTAATAAATATCAGTATTAGATTTTTCCAATAGTATTTAAACAAAAAATACTATTCAATGATAGTAAAGTTAAAACAATTTTTGAAATTGTTGTTTGTGCCCAGGTAATGCATATTTTTTTCTCACCTTGAGCGTAAAGTGCGGCAAGTCCTTTGCACCCTTAAATTATTTTGCATCCATGGGCAAGACAAAAAATTCTGGCCCTCTGGGCCTAAAGTTCTTTGTACTTTAAAGTGCAATTTGTACTGTCACGTCTAGTGACGTTTACCCACAGTCGGTGACGAATACCATATGGTGTTTCTCACGTAGCGGCCACACCCACGGATGAATACCAACGCACGCTGGATCGACCGCGTGCTCACCAGCAATTCCCGCTGTCTAATTCCATCCCCGCCAAATTTAACATCTGGCCTAGGCCTGCAGCTGCTCCTCTTTTGCAAGAATATGTTAATCAAATTTACCTCCACTCCTTGACTCACCCCAGATCCCACCCCTGATTATCGATCCGATTTAGGGTTTAAATAGAACCACACCCTGCGAGTTCGCCCTCTTTTCTGGAGAAATCACCGACCAATAAGCAAGCAGCTGGTATTAACTAAAGCGAGTTATATTATTAAACGTCCGTCTGACTGCTTAAATTGTCGTTATATTTGTGAACCAACAAAGCAAGCTTCGATTTCAATTCATTCAATTGAGTTTTTCATTTTTTATAACATATTACCAGCTTAACACGCAATTTATTTCACTGGTCAACCCAGGAGAACTGTTAGTTTTTAATCGTTCATTACGTGTAAAGGTATTAATAAATTACTTTTAATATTTTAATTACATTGCAAACATAGCTGAACACAAACGCATTTGCATCAGCACGGCACGCTGCATTCAAATACTCGCGCGCTAAAGTTACGTCGAAGAGCCACGACGTAACAGTACTTTGCACCCTAGTTGCAAAAAATACAATTTCTTACTAAGGGCTAAATACAGTTTTCGTACTTAAGGAGTAAAGCCCCCTTGGGCCCAGGAACTGCTTTGTAGGGATTTAAAATGACGAAAACTACTATTTCAAAAGGGCGCCGTGCTTTGTGCTCTACACCCATTGGCGCAATAGTAGTTTTCGTCACATAAGTGATATAGACACTGGGGTCGTCTTTGACCTAAGGGACCTACGAAGCAGGGCGAAAGGGTAGCCCCAGTTGGATGGCTCTTATGTGACGAACACTATTTTTCCTCCTACTTTTAAGCCTTCTCGAAACAAAGTACTTTTTTGACCTAGGACGGAAAATGATTTAGCACATGCAGTGTGGTCATAGGCGCAAAACGGCGATTTGCACCCATGGTAAAGAAAATAAAATATGTTATTTACACAACTCGAGTAGCATGATAAACAGGGTGCAAAGTGTGCCTAACAAACTGCACATGCGAGAAGAAAGATAATTTGACATGCACAAATCTTCCTCTAAGGCAATAAAAAATATTCCGAAGTCGCAATCACTATGGTTATGCCGTAGTAAAGATTAGGTGAGCAAGGAAACGATTTTTTTGTAACGTGTGCTATTGGCCAAGTGCTTCTTTCTCTTTGGTCCTTCAGTTAATTAATTTTTACAGTTCAGTGGATAGCACTGTCAAACTGGAACCCAGTTTTCATAAAAGACATGTTAAAATAAAAAAATGGAGCAAGACCTCCCCCCCCCCAAAAAAAAAAACTTGTACCTGGCCAATAAATTTAGAGGATGATCGATATTATTCTTTTACATACATTCATCCTGAAGTTCCAACGTTATGAGGCTCTTGTCATCTTGGCTAGTAGACAATGATAAATCTCTGTTTTGTGGTTGGCATTTTTTAAGCAGTTAACCCTTTTGTAAATTGTACAAATGATGACACATCCAGTTTTTTTTTTTAAAGTAAAAAGATAGTGTGTATTCGATTATTAATTTAATGCATTAAAAAAAAAAAGTTAAAAAAAATGTATACCTGTAACATCGTTACGTCTTGTTGCAGCAAAAATATTTTTGCATGTAACTGTGCATTAACAGTTCGCAATTTACTGACTTTTTTCTTTTTCCCTACTTGCAACCATAATTTTAATGGATTCACTTTTTTATTTGAAAATAGTACCTTTTTCATTCAGCAAGATTTCATTGAGCTCGTTAATCATTTTTTCCAAAGTATTTATTTTTTCAAAATTTTGCAATACGGTATCAGAATCTTTATCTTGTGTAGTCTCATTCTCCATATTGTTTTTTCTAAGTCAAATAATTTAGATTCAGTAAGTTTTCGCAGTTTCTTTTTATGTTCCTTTTTTTTCTGAGTTCCTTCTAATTGTAGTCTTAAGTGTGACATATCATAATTAAGTTTAAGTACATTTTCTCACAGATGCTCTTCATTTTTTTTTAGAGTATCGTGTGGAGCTGTCAGAATGTCGTAATTGTACGAAAAGTATTTATGTAAAGTATGTGAAGGTCGTAAAAGACATACACGTATGCTTAACACAATAATTATTTAGTTAAATTCATAATTCTTTTTTTTACTAAAATTAACTTTGATAATTGGTTAGCATCAAAGATGATCGTGAGTTCAGCGCAGAAAAGAGCAAAGTTAGACAAGGAGCTAGAAGGAACCAAGTAAAAATTGAAAGCAGAACAGAGCTAAGTCAAATTTCAGAGCATGAAAGAGCCAAGTATGATTTTAGGTCAAAAAGGTTCCAGTCCAAATTCAGGAATAAATTGGGACCAAGTCAGATTAATTTATTTTCTTCAAATCTACCTTTTTTTTGACCCCTAAAAGAGAGTATAGATGCACAAACGTAAGTATTACTACTGACACTAATAATGACGACTGACTATCCACGTTCATAATTTTTTATTTTTTATTTATTTTTTTTTTTTTTTATAAAAGGGGGCTTAAAACAGATAATTTATCCATCTGAAAGTTAGAAGAAAAAAAATGAGTCAGCCCCTTTTTGCTCGTAATTTATAGACTTCTTATGTATCATTAGGAAATATTTTTAATAAGCGTACCTCATTTATCTAGTATAAAAAATTAGCCTAAGAATACACTTTTTAATCCTAAAAACGTGTACCTTTATTTATAATCTTTCCAGCTGTTGTAACTTCAACACCCTCCAGATAGATCTTGTCATCTAATAAGCATGATAGTAAAATTAATGTGCCGTTTACGATGATGTAAAGTTTTAGTTATACTTGTGCGGTTACTTATATTGAATACTAGCGGCTTCGCCCGAGAGTAGTGTGTTGATATGTAATATGAAACTCTGTCAGTTTAAAATTTTACATCTATTCCTGACACTTCTCAGAACGAAAATCTTTTTATGACAAACATGTCTGTTCGGGATCCATACAGTTTATTTGGTCCAATCATAAGCTGTAAAAAGTGAAAAAAATATAATTATGCTGAAAAGTACCGTGCATTCCTTTTGCTATAAAATAATCATTGGCCCTAAATGGCCATTGATTTGTAGTTTCTCCCTTATAACCTACGATTAGGGCTATTTTTTAAGCTGTAAAAATTTAGAACTCACAAAAAATATACAATTAAAAAAAAAATTTTTCTCTGGTCTCACAACTTTATTACCAAAGCAACAAAGTCCTAGAGCTTAATTTCTACATTTTTTATCGCCAAGTAAATACAAATACATATTCTACCTATTTAAAAATCTGGAAGATTTAAGAGATAACTGTAAGATACGGTGAAAAGCTGATCTCTCACGCAATGGAATCTTTATTTGTCAATTTTGACAGTGCTGTTTTAATCTCTGCTAAATATTAGATTAATATCTTGCGTCTGTTATTTGACGCCTAAAATTGTATTCATTCGATGCATTTGAAGTTTTCCTTCCAATTCACCCACTTGCGACTTTTGGCATTGTTAAGACTTCTGTGAGCTTTAAAGGCTGTTTTTTTTCAACTTTGTCAAGTTCTCGTATGTTTGTTGGCAAGGTAGTTCGACGTTCAACAGCCCTAAAAAGGACCGATGAGATTTTTAAGTAAAATCTTTCATGACTGAGTTTCCAGCAAACGTGATTGCCTCTATACCTCAGGGTGATTTTTTCTGGCCTGTTTTTGTAGCACCACACTGATCGGGAGGAAAACTATAACGTATGAAGCGTTTGAGCTAGTTGTAGAGATCTTTCCCAACGTCCCCTGGTATTACGCTGAAGACGTTGGTGTCGTAAAGCTCCTTTTTTTTGCAGACTTAGTTGTTTTGATGATCTGAGGTAAGGAGACTGGCTCGTGATGCTTTCCCGTTGGAGATTGTCCGATTTGCTAAAGCTTATTTTTCCTTCATAGCTTTTAGGTTTGCCCAGCACAGATCTTGGAGAGAATCGGTAATTCGTAGTTGAATGCATAGAGTCAAGAGGGTAATATAGGGTCGTCTTCTGTCGCCAGAGTTCCCAGCCTTGCAACAAACAGCTCCGCTCGTTACGTCTGCCAGTGAATGACTGACTAGGTTTGATAGTGTCCGGCATTACATTGTCTTTTAGTCGACGAATCGTTTCCAGAAATAGTAGTAAAAATGTATTTGATGGCAAGGTAGTTTAAACTTAGATGGCCCTTAAAAGAACCAATAAGGTCGATTATAGAGTAGGGCACGTAAATACTTATGATGGCCCTGAAAAAGGCCAGTGGTGAAACTTCCAGCTATTTCTTATTATTATTTTTGATGATGGAGAGCTGGCTGCAGGCAGCTTGACTTTTACACTCGGAGTCTTTGTGTACAGATACCGTGCTAGTGGTACACCAGTGACCAAATAATATCTCGTCTTCAGATCATTCCCCGTATAACCAACCGCTCATCGTTAGTCAGAAAAGTGAGCCTGGAGAATATCTTCTGTGTGGGTATGCCATTGGGACGACCACTGAAAAGGAGGCTGTTGTGGCTGCCTGTACTTCTCAGAGCTGTCTTCCCTGGCTTGCATTTGTAGTATAAAATTTTCTGATGGCACCAGGCCTCATGGTTGAACGGTTTGAAATTCTGAATTGTTGGAGCAGATTGTGCTCTAGCTAGACACATCTCCTGGTATTTTGCTGAAGGCGTTATCGTTTTGAACATTTTTTTTTTTTTTTTATTCGTGGCACTCGTCAATCCCAGTAGTTCAGGCTGGAATAAGACGTAGGTCGCTTGCTCATTGAAGTCGTGCATAAATGGATTAACGAGTTTCCCTCTGTCGCTATCTGCGGGCCCTCGCCGGTGATGACGCAATGTTATTGCTGCCCAGTGCTCTGAATGTGAACGTGAAAAAATTCAAGCAAGCACAGGTGAACGGCGGGAGTAACTATGACTTTTTTAATAGAGGCCCGAGCTCACCTCATCCACGTCAGGGGTCCTGGTAACGATATCCTTATGGGTAACGACTGAGAAGGGCACCAAAGATTGGCTGAGGTTAGCCACCTTTGACCAGTCGAATTTTTGTATTGGGAAACCTACGAGAAAAGGACATTCAGATTGGTATGATGCAAGGAAGATGGAGGAGCTTGGAGGGAGGCACGATAATGTTAAAGAGAGATGAACTGAGGAAGAACGCGGCATGTTGTCTCGAAAAGAGGCTGGGTTATTCAGTGCGGATTCAAAGGCCCTGGTTAACCAGGAGCTTCAAAGATGCTTCCCTCATCGAACGCTTGAGTCGGTGAAAGGATAGAGAAAAAAATCAGAGCATAAGCTCATGGTTTCGCGTATGTTAGAGGAGCTGCAGGAGATCTCGGATGAGACAGATGACTCTGTGAAAGAGCAGATGGCTGAGACGCTAAATAATCCAGTGGAAAATCCGTTGGAACTATTTCTTGTCTATTAAACCTCTTGAAGACACAAGTTTTGATGAAGGAAAGATAGATGAGATTTGTGGTAGAATTGGCAAAGACTATAAGGAAGATATCTGTGTCTGGGTTGCGCTGTCTGTTAAAGACAGGCTGTTAGGCTCTACCGAATTGAGTAAGAATGTCAAGGAGAGAAGATCACTTCCAGAACCGAGAAACCGCTTGGAGCGTAGAAGGGCCGAATTTGCAAAGGTACAAGATCTTTGGGAAAAGAATCCGAGTTAATGCGTTTCTCGGATTCTAGATGATCAGCTTGGTCAAACTCAGCACCTAGACCGTGATATTATGGAGCCTTATTTCTCTGCTGTCATGTCGAAAGACAAGTCATGCTCCCCAGTTGGTTCGGCACCTTTAACAGTGCTAGTTGGGCTATGGGAGCCCATAACAGCGAGGAAGGTCATGAGAGTATTTCCATTGAACCACACTGCGGCGGGGCTTATTCCTAAAAAGAAAGACGCCTCAACACCTGGTGACTATCGTCCAATCACAGTCTCTTCAGTTTTAATCGGAACATTTCATCGAGTCCTGGACAATAGGTTGAGCACCATCAAGCTGGATGAGAGACAACGTACTTTTCATCCTACGGATAGCTGCTTAGATAATACGGTACTACTTGATTTGATACTTAAGCAGCAAATGGAGAATAAAAAGAGTGCGTATATAGCCACGCTTGATATGGCAAAGGTCTTTGACAGCGTCTCTTTTGCAGCTTTAAGAACGGTCTTCATAGCGAAAGGTGTGCCAGGTGAGATCACTGACTACATACTAAGTTTGTATGCACGAAGTAGAACGATCTTTTAACGTGGTGGCTGGAAATCTGGAAAAATTCACCCTAAGTGTGGAGTTAAGCAAGGAGATCCGCTCAGTCAGTCTTGTTCAACTTCATAATTGACGAACTTTTGCTGAAAATGCCTGATGAAGTTGTTGTAGCCATTGGGACCAAGGTAATTGCGCTGGCATTTGCGGATGATCTTATCCTAGTAGCATCTACGGCAAAGGGCTTACAGTCACTCATAGACCTACTGCATGGTTCTTGGGCAAATGTGGCCTGGAAGCCAACGCTGGTAAATGCTCAACCCTTACCATCAAGAGCATACCTAAACAAAAACTTACGGTTGTGGAAGTAAAGTGCATCTTTAAGATCAGTGGAAGGACAATTCCAGCACTAAAAAGAACTGATGAATAGAAGTATCTGGGTAGCTGGTTTGAGCCAAGTGGTAGAGCCGGAGTAACAGTGGTCAGATTCACATTCTGACAAAGGCACTGCTCAGGCCGCAGCAAAGGTTGTGGGCTCTCCAGACCATCGTTTTTCCTGGTGTGCTCTATCAGCTTATACTTGGTAGAATGACGTTGGGACATATACGCAATTTGGATATCAGAGTACGACGGGCTGTGAGGAATTAGTTGCATCCACCGCTGGATTGCCCTAACGATTATTTCCATACCAAGGTGAACGATGGTGGTCTGGGAGTTTCATCACTCGGGTGGCGTGTTCCTCTAGAAAGATTACGCAGATTAAAGGCTTTGAAGTAGTCGAGCTACATCAAGAAAGAAGCTGTTGGTGCATATCTTATAAAAAAGGTCACTGCTACCCAAAACCGGCTGAAGGATCAGGGTCTGGTCTTAGATACCTCGAAGGCTCTGGATAGTAGATAGGCGGATGAGCTTTACAAGTCAGTAGATTGAAGGGCGCTCTGTGGTTCGGCAAAAGTGATGGGGCAGCATGACTGGGTGTCAAATCACACCAAGTTTCTGTCAGGAAAGAATTTTGTTAATTCTGCGAAGGCATGCATAAATGCCTTGCCCATACGGTCGAGGACCAGTCGTGGGAGAGTCAGGGAGCGTTTCTGTCGGCTGGATGTAAAAATTTGGAGACTCTGAATCACATTTCTCAGCAGTGTCACCGGACCCATGATGTTAGAATAAGGCGTCACAAAGCTGTGGTTTGATTCGAAAGCTGCTGAGGATGGGGTTTGAAGTAAGAGAAGAGCCGCACTTCCAGACCGACGAAGGCCTGAGAAAACCGGACCTGCTTGCGACTCTTGGGAGAGTGGTTCTCGTCCTAGATGCCCAAGTAGTGTCTGAGCTTACCTATCTCGATGACGCAAATAGAAGAAAAATAAACTACTATAAGCGGAATTTGAGCCTGGTAAAGCTCCTAAAACAGAACACTGCCTCCCTGAACATCAAGTTTCTAAAAATTACCACCAGTTGGTGAAGGATTTGGAGCGGCAGATCGACCAAAGACCTCAAAAAGTATGGCATCCTGTCAAACCACCAAGAAATTACCACCATCGCATCTCGTGTAGTCATCGGAACCGTAGCAGCTTGAGATAGGTTCAATCGAACCACTGTTATTAGGAATGGAAGGAGTTACAGGACTGGAGTAGGATGAAGAGGAACTGGTAGCGATTCCTCATGCTCTCTAAGATACCTTGGTGGTCAAGGAGATACTGTAAAAAATGTACAATACATGTATTAAAAAAAAAAAAAAAAAAAAAAAGTTCTTATCAAAATTTAGGGTCAAGAGAGAAAGAGTCATAGGGAATCAAATATATACCCAGTCAAGGTAGAGCCGTAGGAGGGCAAGGGAAAAGTTTGAAGAGCGTGAAATAAAATTTGTTTGGGGGCAGCGGGGTGTCTATGTTATGACACCTGAATCTTCGCGCGACTCTTGGCGTTATGTCCAAAGACGAGTGAAAAGCGCAGTCATGGTTAGTAATTGGAGTCCATGAATTTGAAAAGCGCTCTGAATAATCAGGTTCACAATGTTTTCAAAATGTCTTTTTCACTAGTGTTTTGGAAAAAAACATGAAAGTTTGAGCGTTGTGCCAAGCCAAGACATAACATTTACATCTAAGTGGATTGCTCAATGGATTACAAACTGGTTTGATGTAAGATTATTAAAGATAAGTGCTATGTCATATTTTTATTTTGAATTATTTTTTTCAAGAAAAAAAAATAGTGTACATGAAGAGATGTCTCGAATTTTTTAATTATAAAGCTTAAAACATAGCTTGAACTCGAAACATACTTATTATTGAAAGAACATGTGTACTGTTATCACCAAAAAATGCAGTTGCAATAATTGAAAATGGGCTAGGAAACGTACTTGTTAAGTGAGTAAGCTGCTCTTCCGCTTGTTACACCCACGTTACTGTTCTAAATAGCAACTCTCTAAGGAATGGGCAGCGCTAACAGTGCGTTAGATTACGAACCATACCAGCTTATTGGTGCTAGCATGTCATCATTTTATAAAAGTTGCTCTTCAAAATAGTCTTACATGTGCCCTGTAAAGAAAGCGCATATCTGTATCTCTATGTATTCCCTTATTCAGTTTTTTTAACGCGAACTTTATTCACGAAATAACGCTTGTACGCATGAGCCGAAATTAATTTTTGGCAAGAATTAGTTTCTGCCCATGCGCAAAAGCGTTATTTCATGATGATGCTATTTAATGAGGTTTGGGAGTTTTCGCAGTTTTTCGTGTGTAAAAACAAGCTGACAGCAGACGATGCTTGGTTATCTCTTAGGCATATAGCATCAGAGCCTCTTGCGACTTATATATGTTGGCTCTGAGATTTCTTTTAAATGACTAGAAAGGAGCACTACATCTCATAGGAGGGATAGATATATCAAATAAGTAAAATTAATTCTTTATTTCGTGCAATTATTTACTTTTATTTTATAAGGAAATTGTATTTCAGTCACTACATAATTCAGTAATGTTAATTAAACAATAAGATCAATTTTGAATTAACGATCGAGATTCTTTTATTCTAAATCAACGTGTTGTAATCATGGTAGAACCGTTTTGAATCTCGCGCTTAAAACAAAAACTTATAGTTTTAATTTTTATTTTCTGTATCCATCACTAAGGACATTTAAATGCTCCCACGCAAATTTTCCTCTACTGATACTGGATTAGACTATGGCGAATTATTAGCACATCCGCGGATTGTTAGTAAGGCCTTAATACCTATCCGAAAGAAGTCATGTAGAGCTAGGTCGTTCTCGGGGCCACGGGTGTCTTGAGCACGGCTCAAGTGATCGACCCTGGTGCTTCGCCCGAGGAGCGTCGTCGCTATCTCTATTGCTTCGACTACTTGGGAGTGCGTCGTCACCACGTTTTAAGCGGTCGAGCACTGAAGGTCCAAGTAGGTACCAGTCAGCAGTATTGATACATACAGTACTGGTATACTTACAATGATACCATCGGCTCTGGCTCTCATTTCTGACCCTCTTCCTCTTGGTGTGTGCTCGTCGCAGTTTCTACCGGTGCACGGGAGAGTTCCAGGTCTGGGTAGGTGAATTGTAGCAAGAGTGTTGCTGCCCTGTTGGCTGCGTCTATTTTGACGAAGTCAACTAATTTATTACTTAAAATTTAGGAGGGATCGCGGCCCAAAAAAACTACTCAATTGACAAATGATTAATTAAAATCCACCTAAAAAAAACAATTTTGCTGAATTTATCGGAACGGAGGATGGGAATGAACTGGGTGAAATAAATTTAAAATGCACTGATTATGAGCCACGAACTGAGATATATTTCATGGCTCAAGGGAAAAAAGAGCGTGTACTTGTGTATTGTGTGTAGAAAACGTATACGTGCGCGTCCGTACGTGTCTCGAAAAACTCACGAATCGACAAACGTCGCACGGTCCGTGAAGCGAATTTTCGCCGTGCTTTACTCGCAGCACGCCGAGCTTCTCGAAGATGATGCAGATGACGATGATGATGAAAAAAGGAAAGCGTGAGAGAAATTAACCCCAAAAAGGTGACTCCCAGATACACGTGTGCGTGATGATGATGAGGGAAGATGTAGAAACCAGTAGGATGAATATAATACCCAACTATGCCAGATACTCGAGATCGCAGTTGACAACTATAGACCGCTCTGTATAGACAGATAATTCGGAACTGACCTGGCGCGCCCATCCAAAGTAGTCGCAAGACCCCCCCTTCCCTTTTGAATTCTCCCACTTGCTGCAGTCGTCAGGACCCATCAATCCCTTACACCTTATGTGAAAAGCCAGGAAAAGAGAGAGAGAGAATGATGTAAGCAATTAAGAGAGGGGGAGAGACCTATGACCCGAGGACACTTAATGGGAGCAAAGGAGATGGAGATGTAGGTGCATAATAGAGAAGGAGAGAAATGTTTAACTAATGAGAGTGTAGAGAGAGACTTAATGAGTTAGCGCGAGAGCGATCAATTGTACCGACTGAAACAAAAGGAGAAAAAGGATGAAGGTAAGAAAGAAATTGACCGGCACTTGCATGTGTGAATATGTGATGAACTTTTGTGTAAGCTCAGTGTGCTGCCACCTTCGGCGTGCTGCGAGGTTGATCCTCCACCGCTCACCAGGCGGTCTACGAATTTTAGTCGTTTCGACTAAACAGTAGGCAGTGGGTATCCGCGTCCTAGTTTCACTGGAAAGGATAATCTTTCCTTGTGCGCCCACAACATTCGTTTAAAAAATGGTATTAAATACAGATTCAATCGCAGTTAAACCGAGATTTAACTGTATTTAAACTCTGAACCAAATGCTATTTTTCAGTTCTGCTGCCCACTACGTAGTGTACGGTGGTAACCGGACAGTTACAATGAACCAATTTTTAATGGTTTCCTGTTGAGTAATCAAATTTACTAAGCTCCAACTACTATAAAAAAAGTACTAAATTTTTTTTAGGGCATACGATAAAAAGCGAAATTTAATTTCAACGAGCTTCACACGGAACGTAAGAAACAATTTGCAGCAAAAAAAATTTCTGAATTCTTTTTTTATTTAATCCACCCTCACTCTTGCTATTTTCTGACGATTGTCGTATGACTTCTTTTATTCACAAGACAATGCAGAATGTTTCTATGACATTAACAAAATTGAGAGGATTTTCCATCATACAATTTTTTCTCCCATCAAGTTTTATTTGAAATTCAGATGTAATTGAAATGTTATTAAATAAAAGTTCGATCGTAAATAAACCGAGATTTAACTGTGATTTAAACTATGAATCAAAGATAACTTTTATGGCTCAAGTGTAAGGTCGCAACCAGATATTTAAGGTAAAAATTTTTTATGATTTGTGATGTGGTAACGTATAGCTGAAAAAACATAAAAATTAAGTATTTTAAAGGGATCATAGCTACTGTTAAGAGCAAATATTTTTTTATACGTCACGTAAGTATCTATTAGTAACGTGTACAAGTTACTAACAAAGAGTTTCGGAACTTTGCAAGTTTTACTTCGACATAGGAAATTTTTATTTAAAAAAACTTAACTTTGCTCCAACAATAAATTTTTTTTTTGATATTCGTAAAAAAATCCATACAGTTATTTACAGTTGGTTTAATACGTGTAATAATTAAGATACGGAAAAAATGCGAAAATGCCCATTGAAAAAAATGCACTTATTTCAAAGCCTGATTTTGGCATCAAAAATGAAAATATTACACTTGCTAATGAAACATTATGATAGAGCATGTCGGGACCAAGAAATTAAATGCCGAAAACTCTTTTCCATGATACGCGACTATGCGTGAGGGTAAATCAACGATTTCAGATTTTGATCTTGAGAAAAAGTGAATTGAACCCCCAACCTTCTGTACACTAGTCGAGATCCTTACCCACTCTGCTACGAACAGTCCCGATATAGAGAAATTGATTCCTGCATTTTATAGTGAAATTCATAACACTTATTTATGTAAATTTTTAATCAATGTATATTCATTTGGTTAATTTATAAATTAAATGAATAAATAATTTACTTACTAGAATAATTTTTTTTTTTTTGTGTTTTTTTAGCAAACTTGGAAATTAGTACATTTTAGCAGAGCACCGTTACAATGCAATAATGAATATTTATTATTATATATTTACTTCGTTATTTTTACAGTAAATAATTAATTTTTTATACAATTTTTCATATTTTTTCACAATTTGAAAAACTAAAAAAAAAAATTTTTGTACTGTACAAATACAATAATAAGTTTTTATTGTGTTTTACTTTTTTCAATTTACAATTTTCTCATCCATAATTAAAGTGATTTTTTGACTTAAGGACGTTATTCACATAGTTAGTAGGGGAAAAGTTCAGAGAAGTGAGTGGAACACTAATGTGTGCAGTAAAGTTAGCACCTTTTTTTCTTCGGTGGATGTAACCACATACATGCTTGTACGCACACTTCATCCCCTTTTTTTAAACTCATTTAAAAACCAACTAGTGGGTCTATTTGAAAATTTGACAGGCTTATCTAAAAGTAATCTTTTGTACCCAAAAAATTGGGAGATTCCTACAAATCATATAAATGCCATTTAACGTGATTTTTTCATAAGGTCACATGTTAAATATCGATTTTTTAAAACGTAACATGTATAAAATAATGATACAGTCAAACGAGCTGCAAGTTTTGTAAGTATTTTTTTATGCTATTTCAATATACGTTTGACATTTGAATAATATCAGTCAAAAAAACCTGGAGGGACATTCACTGGCACGTAATACTACCCTATTGAAGTAAGCGGTACTAAAGGATGGTTTTTCTTAATTTTCTATATACGATTATATTTTGGGTATTAAATATGGACTAGAAGTAAGTGTGGGATCGTATATGATAGATGTGAGCGTGATGTTACAGATTAAATCAGCGTATAGGCAGTAGGAAGTGGTTTTAAAACCATCGGGAGATTCAATGAAAGCGCAGTCTTATACTGACCAGCCTACATATAATTTTTAACGTCAACTCATTAAATATTAATTGAAATACCCAATCAACGAAGGTATACTCATTCCCAAGATAATTGCACCACCTTCGTACACAACATTGTTTTATACAAGGTATTTTTATACTCAAAATTATATTGTTTGCCATATAATTTTATAGAAGTATAACTTCATACTTGGGTACCCAAGCACCCACTGTCCACTGATTTTTTTAGAAAAAATGAGACACTGAAAAAAATTTAATATTTTTTGCCAAAAAGAAAACTGTAGGTTAGTGAACTTATTACCCATGATTTTACCAAATATCAACTTGAAAAACAGAAAAACAAAAAAATTTAAGAAATTAAAAAGTCTTTTTTCGCTCTTGTTTTTGAGTTTTTCAGCACATCCGCAATAAAATAAGACTTACCGGGTGTCAATCGATAGGTTTTTTTCAGGTACACTACATTTTTACTTATCTTTTTTGGATACGATGCCAAATTTTTTTTTCATCTCAAAAAATCTGTTTCATCAACTTTAGTAAATTTTTTAGGTATGTAGCCTTTTGAGAAAATTAAAAAAATTTAGTACAATGGATCAACCCTTCTGGACAGACTGCTTAATGTTCAAAAATAGTAAAAACAATAGCACTGCTAAATTTCCGAAATTTAGCAGGACGTAGCAATATTTTATACATTAGTGAAGGAAGGAGTTTCTATAATTTTTTGAAACACAATTTACTTCTACCATCCTGTACATCTGTTAGAAGATACATTTATAGCCCAGATACTATCGCTGAAGGAAAACTTCGAAGCAAATAGTTAAAAACCTTTTTACTCGGACAAAATACACCATGTAAAGTGTGTGTTAAGCGATGATGGTACCGGTATTATTATATAATTTGCTATAGTTGTAAAAGTAATGAGGTCATTGGTTTTGTGTTGTCATTCAACCACAATGGCATGCCATAAGGTCGAACTTTCGTTGCAACATCGGCTTAAGTAATTCATAATTATGTTTTTAATGCCGAATCTGCTAGACTTTTCTACATTGTAACAGCCCGACAGCTGGCAGAGAATGCTCCTTTCTTTTGTCTTCTAATGTATGGCATGGGCGACAAAAACTCTGATGAGATTGTATTTAGGAGGTGGTACTACATCAAAAGAAGTTTAGAAAAAGGGGGTATTGAAAACGTCGATCAGTCCAGTGACTGTGATTTACGAGAATTTAAAATTGTGCGTTATGAACCTGGACTCGTGTACGAAAACTCCGATTTAAGTTATGGAATTTTTGACTTCAAAGCTTATCTTAGACCTGCTAACGTGTAAAAGATGGACTTTTTTAAAAGGGCCCTATATTAATATTTATATAATTTCAATAATGACAATGGGAAAATATAAGGCAAATTTTTATGACTTAAACATTTTTTTAAATGAGGTGTTGAAATATGAGCATGGATTTGACCATTAGAGGAATGCAACAGTATTTCAAATTTATTAATGTAGTATTGAATTCTGCTTTAGACGTTAACTTATCTGTTGAAGATAGAATTAACTATCTATGGTATAGCGTTTTTTCTACCGACTGTGGTAAGGATTCTTGTTAAATCATAAAAATTATTTGATAGACTATAATTTTATAACTTTAAACAATTATGTATGTGCTGAATTATATATTCACGGTTTAAATAACATGGTTTTTAAATGTATCGTTTTTTTTATTTTTTATTATAATATCATACGTGCGAATATACAAGGTCCACTACTCACAGCACTCCACACTTTGGAAAGGGATTGGAAGCCTCCCAACAGCGAGAGGATAGTAGAAAGATAGGCAATTTGTGCGCAAAAGAGTCACTTATCCCTTTCACGAGGAGCATTGCGCAGTGAAATAGCACATGTGAAAATTCAGAGAGGCACTTGCTCAAGAAAGTCACACTGGCCGGAAATTGAATTACGATCTCCCGCGTGTCGACCCACAACCTAGCCGACTGAGCTACCACGCTCTCAAAAATTTGTAGACAATGATTTTTTTGTAGAATTTCTTACGTGCATGTACGGCTCTCAACCATGTGAAAGTTTTTATAGACTCATGCAGCTCCTTACACCAATATTTTCTATCATGGTTAATTGTGATCTTTTTTATTCCATCAGTCGCCGTTTCGATCGTCGTTTGATTGTCTAGATAGAAACAATTATTTTTAAGATGTGAAAAATACACCTGATAATTTATCTAGGTTGTATAATCGTTTTTCTCACGAGAATGTAAATGCAAGGCTAAAGATATGTAGTAAAAAATTTTTATTATAGAAAAATTAAAAAAGTTTGAAAAAAATAAAAAAAAATTTCAGTATTAATGTTTACATTAGTGAAGCTAGTAACAAACAGGTGAAAGTAAGCAATGAAGATAAAAGTAATCTATCTTAAGATGACTGACACGATACCTGTGCTGATACCAATGTTGATAGTGATACTGACCATGATGAACAAGACGAAATTAAAATGTTCAAGATGACATTGAGACAAAATGGTTTTTAGGCTCTAGCTCATTTTTCGTATAATTCTAGTTCAAATAAAATTGTATTGTTTCGCAAACCCTAAATAGAATTTTTAACTTTTTTTACAGTAGGTACATTTTTTTGACATATCTTTGGTATTAAATTTAATCATGATCAAAATGATGTTACAACAATATTGTTCACAATTTTTAATATAGTTACGTATCTTTCTCGTTAATACGTTCTAGACTAATTTTCTAGGTATTTTATTTGGGATTTCAAAATGATTCATGATTAAATAAAAATTTTAAAAAATTTTATACTTTGTATCCAGTGGACAGCCCCTTGCTCAAATCCCGCCCCTCTAGAAAAATTCCAGTATTTTTAGGCCCATATTTAATACACTTGATGCAGAGTCCTAATTGTGCAGGATTTACTACACTTAAAAGCTTCCGTTTGATTTTAGCTGACGTAGCAAGCTCTCTCACTGCATCCTCTAAGGAGCCAACCATGACGCGCTTCTCACGCACAATAGATAGGATCTTGTTAATATTCAAAGAGATTCTATGCGCTGATTTATCCATGCTTAGGTTCCAGCAGTAACAGTACGACAAGCAGCCATCTACGATCCGTAAGTAGCGTCAGTACGCACAGCACCATAAGTGCCGACCCGGCTTCTTTCACAGTCCAACTTGCATGGTCGAAGATCACTCCATAGTAGCCTGCCTTACTAGCAATGGTAAGCTGCGGTATGTACGCATTTATTAACACACAAACTGACTCATTAATTTCCAATTTGGAGATAATATCATAGTGAATTAAATAATTACTTGCAATTAATGTCGAAGTATTGATACTAATGGGTTTAGTTTAAAATGAATTAGAAAAGAAGTTTTTATATGTGCCTTTGAACTTTTTTAAATCAACATTACTAGTAATACAATAATCATCATGAATTGATAAATTATTTAACAAGAGATAAAAGATAAAGTTAAAATTTAATGAATTAAAATTTAGGCAAATAACTTTAAGGAATAAAAACAACATAGCTATCTAAAAAGACTATGATGTTTATTTATCATGAAATAACAGTATGGCACAATACTATTGAAGATCTTAACCGGTAAGTTTAGCCAATTCAATACAAGTATTAAATGTTTCTCTTTAAATTAAAAGAAAATTTCTATTTCTATTCAGTGTTTATATATTTTACTATTCATGGTCAGAGAAATAACACATGGGTCATTTTAGAAAACCTGCCAAAGAAACGGTTAAAAAATTACGTATTATTTTTTTTTTATTTTAGAACTTTTTTTAACAGTACAAGCTAATTTTTTCTAAGCAAGGTTTCGAGATGAAGTTGAAGATATTTATTTCATACGTATATGATATAAAAAATATGCAAGAATATGATTATTGTGACAACCAACTTTTAAAATTTTTATTTATAGAAGCGTATGAAGTCCACGTGTACACCTTGGGATTTTTTTATAAACTTTATTATCCAAAAATCTAAAATGTCAAGCGCTTTTTTCTGCACTTGAAAAAATTTTTAAAAAATTTTTAATAATTATGTTATGTTTTAGTCATGGAAATTAATTTTCATTCTTTCATATTAGACACAGCCAATGATTTCATAAGATAAAGCGGTAAATTTTAGCAATTAATTTAAAGCTGTTACAAACTTTAAAAATAGCACATACATAGTCACCAGTTTATTCAAATAAAACGTCCTACATCACGGTAGAAAAAAAGGTCAAAATTTAATTTCATTGCGATTTTTCTTATTTCAGCTTCAGTATAATAATAAAAATGATTCTGAACACTTAGTTCTGACAACATATTCCTTGCCGTATTTTATTTAATACAAAATAAAATATTTTTAGATGTAATTTGCAACTTAATTCAATATTTTATTAGAGAATATATAAAGGATGTACTGATAATTTCATGTTTATAAGTGAAGAGTAAATTTTCAATAAACTATATATGCTCACACACTTTTTTCCATTAACCACAAAAAATACTCGTAAATGACTTACATGTATGCATTCAATTGACTATGGAAAGACGATTCATTGCTACATACTCTAAGTTTAAATATTTTCTCAAAAGTTTTGTCTGTTCACTGTATTCTAATTTTTATTAAAAGAGAAAATTATTATTTTTGAAATTATATGGTCTTAGAAATGTTGATAATTTACTTGTTAAAAACGATCTTTCAGATAACTTTTAGTGGTCCAAGAATTTTTCTTTTAGTATGTTTGCTTTTCTTGAGTTATTTTAATTACACTATCATTCGAAGCAATATAATGCGCCAAATCTGAAAATTGATATTTTTTTTAGTTAAATATATCCATTTGCTTTCCTATAGTGCTTAAGTAACGAATGTTTCAGATCGGTTGTGCATTGTCAACTAAGGCACAGCCAAAAATTAAAAACGTGAGATCAGAATTTTTTACTTCCACACGTAGTGTGTATGTAATGGACAAGAACTGATACGTTATTGCTCGCGTACCGGGCGGTTATAAATCAGTTTCGGGAAAGGTGTGGTGTAAAAACATTATAAAATACAATTCAAAATTGCAATGATTTATATAACAAATAATTAAGATCGATTTTGAACTGAAAATATACAAGCTTCATAAGCAACAAAAAAAGTATTGATGAAAATTTTACTATTCAGTTAGAAACTACATAAGTTAGATAAAAGTAAAATTTAAAAATTTATTTATGAAAAACTCCATTACGTACGCGTATGACCTCGTTGCAATGGATATGCTTTAACTCTCCGTAAGAATAACTGCAATATCCAATACGAAGTCAACCACACAAGAGCGCCGGCTGAAAAAATTCTCAATGTTACAACTCCTTTGTAAATATGGATAAGGTGACCACATATAAAGCTTCCAAACGCTACTCCTACGAATAGTGAATTTTTCCTAAAAATGTGTTAAATACTGGGTTTTGATCTCAAATTTATAAGATTATCTTACCGATCCCCTCAAAAACTGCTCCAACAATGCCTTGAATGGTAGCTTTTGTACCAGAAGGTGCTACTTTGTCACCGTACGAAACCATTGTTGGCCAACTTAAGCCAAATGATGGTCCATGAAGAAATTCAATGAGTAATACCATCCACACATTAGTAATCAAACTGTAAGCCATGAACCTAAAAAATAAAAAAAAATAATGAATACAGTTCCAAAGAAAGAAATATAGGTTTTCATTTACCTAATCGCATAAACTAAAAGTACCAAGCTCATCACATTAATATGGCCGACTTTATGGAGAATATTGCCTGACATAAAGTTGAAAGGTAATTGACCCAGAAAACACTGTACTCCTGCAATAAGTCCCTGCAGAGTTTTAGACCATTCTTTGTCTTCTGGAGAAGAAATCTCCTCAATATACAAATTTAAAAAATTCCAGATTACAGCTGTACACATTCCTGCTCCAATGCACCACCAAGCAAAAACTAAAACTCTACCTTCTTTTAAAATGGACCCTAACTCCCAAAGCACTGAAGGTTCACTTTTTTTAAGGCTTTTCTGTACATAAAAATAAAATTGTTTGTGTATTTATAGATTTTAATTTTCAACAACAAAGTAAAAATTTATGAAGTATTCCATATTTTTACCTTTTTTATTGTAGCAGAGACTAAAACATCAAGACTCATAAATATAAAAACCAAATAAAATAAAAAAGAGTAATCTTTTCTCTCAGATTTCTTGCTTACAACATCTATCACATATCCAGCGGTTACTGAAAATAATCCAACTCCAATGCTACCCCACATGCTCTGCTTTCCATAATCTTCACTCTTTGATTCACCTATTATTACATTCTTAGTTACTATTTCATATCCAAAGCTTAATAATATATTTATAAAAGTTACTTTAAAAGTAATTTGGTTTTTGAATGTAACTACCTAATAAATCGAAACATATTGTATCTGCCACGCTGACAACAATAGCCATGCCAATCCAACTTACAACTGAAGCCTGCAAGAACCATCGAAAATAATTTGGCTTGAATTCTGCTTTGTTAACATCATTTATTAGTCCATGAAGAAAAGGAACTTTGGGACACTGAACTTTGCATGAAATTCTTAAAGGTAAGTTTGACGAACAAGTAGTTCTATGTACATCTCCATCGGCAAAAAGAGCACTAAACACTCGAATGTGCAAACAATTATCTTTCTAAACAAATATAATTTAACTCTTATTAGTATATTTTTTTCAAATGAGCTATAAAAGCATGTTTTAGAAAAATTAAATGCTACTACTTGTTTGATTTATTTAATAATGTAAACAACACTCACTGCTACGTAGTGAGATGCATTAAATTTTGCTTCAAATTCAATTTTCTCATTAAAAATATCTGACTCTTTTGCCGTTTCAGATAAAAAACAGTACTTTTCAATCTTCCATGATTCACACAGAATTTGAGTTTCACTTAATGAGTTAATATCGCATGTTAAACAGCAACTATTATTATCTTTGGTTGCTTTTACTGCTTCTGCAGAGGTAAAAGGCTTTTTTGAGCATAATGCCAAGAATGATACACCATCACAAGTGAAATTAGCTCTTGTACTAGAGTCAGCCTCTGGTATAAAATATATTGTGAAAAATGCTGATGCTAACATTACTTGAAACAGTATAAAAAATATTTTGTGAAATTGGAATTTGTCTGCAAGACTACCAAAGAGAGGTTTTGCTATTAATCCTGAGATAGGTAGTATTAAGAAAATATTACCAACTTGGTCTTCCGAGAAACCTAATTGTTTCGCTATGGTTGGTAAGAATTGCATCATTGGTCCAGTAGCTAAAACAAAAATATAATTTAAAGTAAGGTACTTTGTCACATTAAACTTTAATAAATCTTAAAATTTTTTTTTAAATAAACATAGGAATTTCATATTTTTGAGCACTATATGTGACTGTTGTTAACTAGTGATAAAAAACACTAAAAAAATTAACTAATTAAAAAGTATTTTGTGAAGTTTCACAGAGTTAGCCTCTGAAATTTTAATAAACATATTTGAATAAAAACTGACAGATATACGTACTATATATATACACAGATGTACGTATATACAATCGTTAGATGATCTTTAGGGTTGCAGAACTATTTAGAATCCATAAACTAACATAAAAATTAAGTATTTCATTACTCTTATGGGAATTTCAAGACCTAACATTACCATAACTCTCATTATCCTTTTTAAACTACTTTAAATAATCATATTTAAAAATAATTTAATATTTATAACATTATAATTTGAAAACGTACCTCAACTTTCTTAGAACTATTTCGAGTTTTGTAGAGAAAGAATCATTGAAACTGTATAAAGTTAAAGATGAATACTTCGAAGTATTACGGTACATATAAACTAGACCACAAGCCGTAGCGTCGTTGCAAGGATCGACGCCTCAGCGCCTCTCTACAATCAGTAAAAATCTATTTTTGCTCACATTTTTGTATTAACTAGAATTTATTTGGATGTTTAAAAAGAATTATGCTATAACGAATTGTCTAAAGGGAATTTTTTTTTATTAATTACTATCTGTGCTAGGTGTGGTCACTAGCCGATACAGCACCTAGACGGTGACCTTCCATAAGTACTGTTCTCGATATGTTGCTACTCAAATACATGCATTCTTTTGGCTATCTCTAACCTTATTTTCAACGTTGTTAAGCATGTGTTAGCTGAGAATATATAATACATCTCTTAATGGACAGACGGTCAGATTCGCCATTCCCTTGATGCAAAAATTTCATGCTCCCCCAGTATACTAGGCTCTCAATGAGGCAGGCGGTGTTATATTGTACCAGATTGGTGACGGTGCTTGACTAATAATGGCAAAAAAATGAAGTATAACACATCAATATTATTTAATGCATCCTTAGTCAACAGGTCAGAGCCACTGGTTCAATTTTTTTTCCAACAAATTGGCCTTTGGTTTTTTTATTTTTTTGGAAATACATTTTGAAAATGCCAATAAAAATATGTGAGAATGTATACGCAAAAAATTTAACTCATTTGATGTGTATAGCAGAAGATCATTGGTGTTATTATCACTTATTTATTAATGATTTACGTGTTACGTAAATCCGTAAGTCTACTTTTTTGTTGGTATTACTCAATGAAAACTATCGAGTGTCATCATGTTTGGATACAAGGAAAAAAGAAATAGTAAGAAAATGGGATATAAGTCAAAAATTTTTAGCTATAAAAGCAAAGGTTATTCTTAAGTATTTAGACTAAACCTACACAGGTCATATTACATTCAAGGTCAAATTGCTGATATTAAAATATTTAAAAATCAGTCGAAAAACAAACAGCACTCAGATAAAAAATAAATTAAATCACTACTGAGAATACTCTATGAAAAATTTTTTACAAATTATAAACTATATTTAAGTATAATATATTACAATGAAAATTAACATGACACTTACAACAATACTACCAGGGCACTCTCAAATGGAGAAAAAACAAAAAGTTAGCAATAAATAATAATTAGTCAGTATTTGTCACTTTTCCTAACAACTGGTTGACACGATAATATACTCTATTAATCACTTGGTACTGCTCACTCACAGAGGATGTGAAGGTTAAACTTACCCACAAAAAACAAACGTATACAGCATAAGTTGATATACATTGATAGATTACCAGTAATTAAAATTTTTAAACAACTTTAAATAATAAACCAAATTAATTAAGAATTCAAACCATTCTATAACTATTGTATATTTTATAAGCAAAACGTTAAATAAAAAAACCACTGAGCTCTGTGAAAAAAAGGTGTTTTGAGCACCAACATCTTTGGTGTAACAACAGGTGACGTTGGAAAAGAGTACTATAACTAGCTCCAACGCTTTAGAGCGTTATAGTTCTCCTCCCAATGAGTCTGGTGCTACAACAGCAGGCCAGAGTAAATCACCGTAAGGTATCCAAGCAGTCACCTTTGTTAGAAACTTCAGTCAAGACAGAGTTTAGCTTACCGATCCCTTTTAGGGCTATCTAACGTACCTTGCCAACAAATATATTACAAAGTAACAAAGTTGACAAAAAATGGCCCTTAGAGCTTACAAAAGTTTTAACAATGCCTATAGTCACAAAAGGGCGAATGGGAAGAAAAACTTTAAATGCGTCAAATGTATACAATTTTAGGTGTCAAAAAAGTGACACAGAACATTTATCGAGATAGAGACAGCAGCGTCAAAATTGACGAATAAGGAATACATTAAGTGAGTGATCAGCTTTCCATTATAACCCTGTCATTGTTACCTCAAATTTTTCAATTATTCAAATAAAGAAAATATATATATTTTTATTTATTTTGATAATAGATGAGGCTCCAGAACTTTTTTTTTCTGGTAGTGAAGTATTGTGATTAAAAGAAAAAAATTGAATTATTTATTTTTTGTCAGTTTTAAGCCTTTACAGTTGTAACAAACTACCAGTTTAATTTATTATAACGGAAAAAGTGCAAATCAACGGCCCTTTAGGGCCAATATTTATTTAAGAAAATCCTAATTGTATGCTACTCTAGTAATAAACAGGGTATGATGAACCTATAAGTAAGCCAAAGAAGCAAAGTCTGCCACCTAATGCAGCTGTTACATTTTTCTAAAGAGAAAAGTGTAAGAAAATTCTTTTATATTTAAGATCTATTTTGAAATCTAATCTGATTCTACTTAATCAACTATTTATGCATCACGGCTATATATTTTAAATATTATTATGTTTCATAACTTGAGTAATAAAAAAGAGATTTTTATTAGACAAATGTATGTGGTTCTATGTGAATTAAATCAAAAGACAATCTGTCAAATTGTCAAGATTTAGAAAGCTGAAAGAAAGAAAGTAATCGCCGCTAGTTGTGCGTATCAGGTGTACACTTATCTTCAAAACCAAAATCTAAACTGGACAAACTCAATATTAAAGTATTTGTCTAGTACTTTTGATGAAACTTTATGATGAAAAAATTTTACATGACTATGTGCCGAGGCTAAATTATGTCTATTTCAAATACATCTTAAAACATTTGAGTAAAAAAGATGAATTTTTTTTAAATATCTAAGAAGGCATTTCTATTGATTAAAAGTCGTACACATATATGAAACATCGGCTGTTTTGTGCTGTGGTATTATAAGCTTCAAGTATTATGTAATTACAATGAAATGAGACTAGATATTTTAATTAAAGAAAGACGTGTACTCTCACGTATTAAAAACATATTTAAATACAGTATGTGAAAGTATAAAATGAAAATGTCAAAAAAAGTTAGACAGTCATTACATAAAAATCAATTTGCAGAACACGTACAAAGATTTAAAATTTTCTTTGTGTCAAAATTAATTTTTTCAAATTAATTATGCTGCACATAATAGTTATTTTATCAATGTATGGGACAAGCTGCCATGATAATTTTCTAGAGATTGCAATCCCGCAGCTCACTCAATCCCGCGGGATTAATATGCGGGATTGATCGATCCCGCATATTTGAAATTATTTACAGTAGTTCAACTTTTTGCCCCGTTTATATGTAAGATAAAGTATTAATTTTTTGATCTTATAGGGCTATAAGATCGAAAAATTAATACTTTATCTTATTTAAAATTATGTTATAAAATCGAATTGAAACTACAGGTTTTTGTTTTAAAAATCAAGTATTATTAATTAAACATGTTACATTATGCAACAAAAATTAATTGTTTTCTAACAAAATAACAATGAAATTGCGAAGCCCACGGTGAGTCTATGTGAAACTGACTGACACGAACGTCACGAACTGACACGAAGCCGCCCGCCAGCCCCCGCCAGTGTGCGAAAGGGCAACGTCGTGCTCGAGCCACTCGCTTTCTTACGCAAAACTTCACGAATGTTTTAGCGGTAAATTTAAATTTGCAGAATCCACGGATCCACGTTTTGAAGGTACGGGATCCAGCAGATTTATAAGTGGAGCGGGATCCCGTGAGAATGCTGGATCCCGTTTTGCGGGATTGCAATCCCTATAATTTTCCCTAAAAGATTTTAGAAAATTTCATGCCCTGCAATGTTCTTTCTATATATGAACTCTGGTTCTAGCTACTGAATTGTTCAGTCCAACATCATTTAAAGACATTAGTTAATTTTTTTGAATTTTAAGAGGCATAGTTATTTTGATGCGGTTTTAAAAACTTCCAACATCAATGCCCAAACCTTTATCAACCATGATCGCATCTCTTGTAGGTTCTAGTCTATCCAGGATTTGGAAGTGAATAAGAATACATATATCAGAAGCACGCTCTTTAAGGAGGCTTGGGCGTTTGGTGTCGTATCTATTGAGGGGCCCCTGTGGGGTACTTGTCACACAAATGATTCTTTGTAATATTTTTTTTATAATCATTTTGATTATACACATGTGTAAACAAAATAGCAATAATACGCGGAAAAGTCATTGGGAAAATCGATAATAAAAAATTTATTAGTTTTCCCGAGGTACCTTGTGTAAAGATGAGGGCCCTGCCACGATAAAGCTGACAACACTGTACTCTCTTGCTCTCATCTGCTATTATATACCTATACTTGTGTTAGACTTAAATTTTCATGCTGGTATGTTTATGAATGTACAGCGCATGCTCACTTACAGTACTTGAATAAAACAATTCTCATGTTCGATGTTTTCCTCGCTATTTTCTCAAAATTTAACGTGTTGATCCTATTCTTTTTTTTAAATAATAGATTCTTTATACTTCCAAGTACATGTACCTTTTAATGTGTGGGCCCACAGCTTTTTATTGCGGTACGGTAGTCTATTGAATTTTGGGTTCCGTAAGGTTGCGTGTTAAAATGACGAATTTTCACAAGCGATTTTCTCAAAAATAAATGTGTTGACCTACGTATTTTGTTTTCCTAAAAAAATCTAGCAAACTTTATCTATATAATCTCTGAATTTCAGACCTAGCCAGTATTTAATTCAAAATCGCCCAAGCCTCCTTAAATGCATCACTTACATGAATAATTGCGCCATTAGGTAAGATTACAATTAGGAATTCGATGGTTTCTCGTCCTTTGTAGTGAGAGTACAGTTTTAAACGGAATTTCAAGCAACGAAGTTTCTCCACTGAAATTTTGGTAAAATCAAGTACTGCATAGGTGTCAGTAAATTTACATAAACAGTAAGACATACTCCTCTGCATTTTTCGTTTTTTGAGTCAGTAAATCGAATTTTTTGAAATATCTGACAATAAAAACACCATGTAAGTTGAGTTACTAGCAGCACGTAGTCCTCTCAAATCAAAGAGAGTGACTAGGCATTTGACAGATAAGTTTAAACGTAGCTTACACATGCACAAAACTTCGATCTTGCACACATAACTTGAATTTTTCTTGAATTTAACTTACTGACAGCCTTCGTAAAACTGTTAAGCAATCAGAATGAGATTCCAGTAAATGCGATGAGATACTCATTTTGTCTAATTATATTCATTAAATTTACTGCAGTGTTGCTAGATCCTTCATACTAAATATTACCAGTACCTTTATGGCTTTCTTTATCTCTACCATAGTGAGTTTCATTGGGATTATTTTTTCGACTGTAGGAGCAGTAGGCACTAGTAACACGACTGAGTGACGAACCAACAAAAAGACACGCAGTTGTTAAGGAACTGCAACTAACAGTAATGGCGTCAGTTTTATGAAGATATAAATTAATATCTTTGAAGATAAAAAAATTAGGGTCCACACCGATAACAGCATCAGAAATGGGTACGTCAGCATTATTTGCTTTAACTATGGTAAAGCTGGAGCACTAAATTCAAATCATAACTCTTTTCACATTCAATGTCAGTGGGAATACAAGGCCCAGTCTGTTTGTTTACGTGACTTTCACTTTCAAATTACCATTTTAAAACAATTGCAATAAACTCTGTACGTCTTAAAATATGGTTTCTCGTCCTTTGTAGTGAGAGTATAATATAACTCAAACGTTTAATTTCAAATGCATCAGGATGTACGGATATTACGTTAGAAGTAGAATATATATATATATATATGTATATACTAGTGGGGCTAACGCCCCCCTGCGCGCTCCACGAGCCAACCGCCCACTAACAGATTAAGTAGACAAAATAACGACATTACTCGTGTATTTATCAATGCAGGCTGAAAATTAGTTCACAACAGCAGAATACGTGACTCACAAAGAAGTTGATAAAACATAAGATTAACTTAACATAATTAAATTAATGTAAATATCAATTTTCCAATAGTGTTTTGAAATAATATTAGAGAGGCTCTTCCATTACACGAATTAAAATTATAGTGGTGTTAATAAGAACTTTGAGTATATCAGACGGTCTCTGTAGAGGCACAAGATTAAAAATAAAAAAATTGTTTAAGTATTATACAGAAGCAGAAATAATTATGAAAGAAAAAAAAGCAAGGCTTATATTCCTAGAATAACATTAAATACTGGCACCTTATAATCATTACCTTTTGTCTGCTATAGAAAACAGTTTCCCTTTGTATTAGCATGTTCAATATTTATTAAGATATCAGAAAAACAGAGTTTTGATTCTTTAGGATTGTATATTAAAAAACCTTTATTCTCTTACGGACAATTATACGTTGCTTTATTAGGAACTAAGAATTCAAAAAGAATTTTTATTCAAATTGCATCCGAGAATAAATCAGAAATTTCAAATATTGTTTAGCAAGAAATTTTTCAGTAATTCAAAAATATGTAACTTTAAAGATCGTCACATTAAAACAGACGTATGTTAATTCATAAAAACCATGAAAAACAAATATGTAAAGAATGTGGAAAGGGTTTTAAAAGAAGAGATGGGTTAAAATGACACATAAAATGTCACAACATTAAACTAACAGAATGAATTATTGTTTTAAAAGCTTAATTGTGTTTGTCTATTCAATAATACCTCCTCCTGAATTCTGTCTTTCACTTAATAAAGTCCTTAAGTAATCAAGAATTATATTTGGGTAAAGTAGACATGGACCAGAAAGAGATTTGAAATGTAAAAGTTCAATCAAGTCAAACAAATAATGGTACTTCAGAGACACATGGTGAGTAAGGGGGAGTGAATAGACAGAGGGAGACCTATGATCAGTGACTTAAAAAACCGTAAAAACGAGGTATGACTTAGGTACTAAATTGCGTATATTTTTCAACATTTATGATGGTAAAACATAAGATAAATAAGTATTTTATTGGGGGGGGAGGTGGAGGGGGAGAGAGGGGAGCTCACTCAAATTTAATTTGATTAAAAATGACGTTAAAACAAGCAAATAACTACGTAAATCGAGGGGGAGCGGGGGGGGGG